>BJCM01275511.1:5066-21841 GCA_018326385.1 Flaveria bidentis | reverse complement strand
TTAGGGGGAGTATTGTTAGAACCCTTGAAAGATTAACATTTAGTCTTTTATTGCATATTTTATATTTTGTACTAGTATAGGGACTAGTTTTGTAAATTGTTACTTCCTTAGTTTCTAGTATAAATAGCTTAGACTAGAGAATTGTTAAGTAGTAGTAGCTGTTGAGAGGTTGTTGAGTTGAGTGCTTGAATTGTTAACTGCTTTCTGACTCTTGTAATTGTCTTAGCTATATCAATGAACTGTGAATTTGTTGATATTGCTTGAATTGATTACAATTGTTTGTGTTTCTCTTGAATTTTTTACATAAATCATTACATATTGACTCAATTGATCCTATCAATCATCAAAGTCCAAATAAAGTGCAAGTTAAAGATGTTCAAAACGTTAAAACAATTAATTTTGTTAATAAGGATGAAACATCTAATAGAGAAACAATAAAACCCAACCAGACAAAGGTCACACCTTTCCAAAATTCAAACCCACATAAATATTTTCCTAAATCTATAGAAGGGAGATCTTGCTAAAATTGTGGAAAACGAGGACATATCTCTCCTAATTGTCCTTATTATCAGACGCCCAAAAAGAAAATTGAACTTTTTGACACAAAACAATTTTTTTCTAAATCGAGATCTAATACTCCACTTAAGAGTATCAGTGAACCTAAAGTTCAAACAATAAGCCAGTAGTCTGTTTATCACAAACATGCCTTACACAAAACTAGCTTATAGAAAGAAAAATCAAGTATAGTGTCTGATAGTGAGGAGATTAAGAAGAAAGATATGCCATCATCTTCTAAAGAACAATGGGTTGAGTGTATGATGTGTGATTCCTCCGGGTTATCCAAGCCAATTAAGGCTTGGGTTGCAAATCTAAACTAACAAGTTTCTTTGAATGTGCAGGGTGTCCGCTACAGCGCTATGACTAATACCTGGGTTATTGATAGTGGGGCATCCAGGCACATGACAGAAAATTCGTCCCTCCTTTTTAATGGCAGACAAATTAAAGGGGGACATGTTACATTTGCTGGGAATAAACGAGGCTACATTATCGCTCAAGGCGAAGTGGGAAACGAGAAAGTTAAGTTTGACAAGGTCAACTACGTTCAACAACTACAGAACAGCTTACTTTCTGTTTCCCAGATCTGTGATAAAGGATTTAAAGTTGTATTTGACAACAAGAAGTGCTACATGTTGAAGAAGGACTATGTGATTGAGGAGGATAATGTTTTTATGTCAACTTCAAGATATAACGATTTGTATGTCTTGGATCTATCAAAAGCCTCCATAACTGATCACACTATTAAATGCTTCTTGTCAAAGGCAACTGAGAGGGATCAAATCTCCTGGCATAGGAGAATAGGACACATTAGTCCAAGGAATATGAATCATTTGGTAGAGAATGGTTTAGTGAATGGAGTAACTGCCAAAAACTTCCAACTTTAGGATTTTTGGGTAGCCTGCAAGAAAGGGAAACAGACCAAGAAGGCTCACAAGTCAAAGAAATTTCATTCAATTGATCTTCCTCTTGAGCTTATACACATGGATATGTTTGGCCCTATCAGTACAAAGAGCATTGCTGGAGATCTGTATTGCATTGTAGTAACGAATGATTACTCAAGGTTCTCTTGGGTGTTGTTTCTGAAAGCCAAATCAGAAACTTTTGAATCATTCAAACATCTAGTTACTATTTTGGAATCACTCTACAAGCTGAAAGTAAGGCAAATCTGATCAGACAATGGAACTGAGTTCAAGAATTAGTGGATGGAGACATACTGTAGAGAGAGAGGATTTTTTCATCAATTTACCTCTGCCTACAATCCACAGATGAATAGCGTTGCTGAATGGAAAAATCGGAGCTTGATAGAGACTTCCAGAACAATGCTAGCTGACTCGAAACTGCCTATTCAATTCTGGAATGATGCAGTGGCTAATGCTTGTTACACACTCAATCCAGTCTTAGTGGTCAAATGACATGGGAAACATGTTATGAACTGCTCCAGCGACAATAACCCAACCTGGAGTGTCTAGAACTGTTTGGCGCACCGTGCATGCTGCTTAAGAAAACTCAGTCAGGGAAATTTAGTGAAAAGGCAGAAGAAGATATCTTTTCCGGATACAGTATACCGGACAAGAGAGTTTATAACAACTCAACAGGTCAGGTAGAAGTGTGGTGCAACGTTGATGTTCAAAGATACACCACCCCCTGCTACAAAAGGACCCTTATTATTCTTTGACTATGAGGGCTTCTTTAAATCCTTCAATTTGCAGCCTTCTCCCACTGATGATGAGCTGTCTGCAAGGATGATGTACAATGTTCTGAACACTCCACTATAAGACTCGTCATCAATGGCTCCATTAGACGATTCTTCTAATCCTGTAGGGGGAGCACTTGATGTAAGCGACTTATCTTTTGATGATGAACAGTTGAGACTGCAAATGTGGAACATGAGGAACAGGTTCCCACTACTAAAAGTACACAAGCCTCACATCCTGATGCCTCTGACACATCAGAACCTCATACTCCAACATCTTCAGATACTGAACCTGGGTTTCATAATCTGGATAATGAGGTAGTTGTTCCCACCACTCCCGGATACCGGATAAATGTTTATCATCCCTTGGAAAACGTCATTGGAGATGTTCGATCAGGAGTACAAACAAGAAATCAGCTATACTCGGTTGATTTTGCCTCAGTCATGGAAAAAAGCTACCTTCACGATGGTGCTTATCGATGTTTTGTGTCTTAATTTGAGCCAAAATATGTAAGTGAAGCCTTAAACGATGAGGCATGGGTCAGTCCTATGCAACAAGAACTCCTACAGTTCAAGAAGTGAGGAGTATGGACCCTTGTAGACAAACCAAAAGGTGCTAAAGTGATTGGCACTAAATGGGTCTTGAAGTGTAAGAAAGATGACCAAGGAGTCATAATCAGAAACAAAGCTCGACTTGTGGTTCAAGGGTTTAGACAAGTCGAAGGCATTGACTACAATGAAGTGTTTGCATATGTGGCTCGAATGGAAGCAATCCGTATCTTTTTAGCCTATTCATCCTACATGAAGATTAATGTCTATCAATGTAACACCCTGAAAAGTCAAAACGAGTCATCGCGGATAATGCACTTAATTTGTGGGTATTTAATAAAGGAAGGAAATGGGTTATGGGCTAATTAGGCTTATGGGCAAGAGCCTAAGTGATTTAAGGCCGATAATCAGCCTTCAAACCCACTAATCAGCCACATCTTCCACACTTGAACCCTAACCACCAAAATTCGTAGAGAGAGAAAGTTAAGAGAGATAGTGAAGAAAACTCAAGATTTGAAGCTTCAAAGGTTAAAAGATTGAAGATCTGGGTGTTGGAGCACCAAACCATAAGAAAGGAGCAACAAATTCAAGTAAGAATCGACCTTTAAACCCTTATGTAGATCAAACCTTGATTCTAGGGTTTTGGGTTTTGAAAAGTTTCAAAGAATCGCATAAAGGTCACATTTTAACGTATGAAAACATGTAAAAAGCTTAGATATAGTCTCATGGATGATAAACTAAGAGATTGGACATAAAAAGTTGCGATTTTGGGTTAAAAACGGGCTGGTTCGTAATTTTTATCGATTGCGAAACTGTATATGCAACCAGCGAAACTGCATATTCAAGCTGCGAAACTGAGGGTTTTTTTGCGAAACTATAGTTTCACAGATAATTTTGCAGCCATGGAATTCCAACGAAAGTTGCGCGAAACTGGTAGTGAAACTGGTAGCAAAACTGCCGGCGAAACTGCTTTTCTGGCAGTGAAATTAGCAGCTAATTTAGGCAGAAATTAACCCCTTTAAGTGTTAACTTATCTGCAGGCTGTGTAGTGTGATCCTAGACTCGTAAGCTTAATTTAGAAGTTAGTCTCGGTATCCAGGTGAGTTCTAGATCCCCTTATTTATAAGTTTTTTTTGTGTTTTGGGGTTATTATGCATACTAAATATACGTTTTTAAATGACCGAGTTTTTATGAGGTTTTAACAGGAAGATCGATTTTTCTATAAGGAAATGTGTTATATAAATGTTCCTGGTCAGCACGGCCCCAGCCAGGGGCATTGCCCCTTGGACCCCACAAGGGGTTGCTGCCCCTAGGACCCCGCTATCAGGGGTTGCCGCCCCCAAACCCCCGCTGTCCCGCAGAGGGTCGGTTATGTTTTATGACGACTAGTGCTTGGCATGTTGTGTACATAATAAGTTAGGTGTTGTATATATTAAAGTGGAAGATGATATTAATGAAAAGTGAAACTTAATGAATGTTACCCCCAGGCCCGTTTGATTATGAGAAGTCTTGCAAGTACTATGATAGACTTCCCTTATGTGGGTTTGATGTATGATGATTGATCTGTATTCATGAGTGGGATGTGTGCCTTGCAGTGTGGATCAACTGTCGGGGGTTAGCTACCATGATGATATATACCGATAGGGATCGACATTCGTTGTCGATCAACATGGAGCTCTTGCTTTGTGCAATCTCGTTTATGATGAAATAAAAGATATGAAAGAATGAAAGATAATAAACATGCTTATGCAGATGAAAATGTTATGTATTATGTATGCATGGTCATTATATGAAGGATAAAGATATATTTTCTTATTTACCTAAAACTAGAATTCACTCAGCAAAGCTGACTTTTATGCATAATAGTTGGCAGGTAATTGATGCTGTTGAGGAGGGCACATGGTGGGAAGCTACTTGGATGGCAGTGGATGGCACTTCTAATTATAAAATCTTGTATTATAATTTAAGAACAAGTACTATGTTTTAATTTCAATTGATGGACAAATGTATGGGTACAATATGGTTTCCAAGTTTTAAATGAATGTCTATTTAATTCTATTGCAATGTTTTGGTTATTAAAAATGATTTTTATTCTATGATTAACCAACTGTGAGGTTTCTCGGGAACGGGGCCTTACAATCAACCAGATGTGTAAAGTGCATTCCTTCACAGTGAAATCCGTGAGACAGTCTACGTCAGTCAACCCAAAGATTTGAGGATCCTTATCATCGGGATAGAGTTTATAAACTGGACAAGGCTCTATACGGGCTCCATCAAGCCCCTAGAGCTTGGTATGTGAAACTCTCAACTCATCTGGTGAAACATAGCTTTTGCAGAGGGGTTATTGACTACACGTTATTCATCAAAGAAAAAGATGGTGATTTACTACTGGTACACATATATATATGGACGACATAATCTTTGGTTCCAAGAATGAAACATTATGTAAGGAATTTGAATCTGTAATGAAAGCAAAGTTTGAGATGAGTGTAATGGGGGAGATGAAGTTCTTCCTTGGATTATAGGTGGATCAGACACCAAATGGAATCTTCCTGCATCAGTCCAAATTTGTAGGTGATATTCTAAGTCGGTCCGACATGAAGAATGCGTCGGTTGCTGGAACTCCGCTTGCCACGAACCATGACGTGACACCCGACGAAAATGGTGATCTGGTTGATGCTACCATGTACAGAGGAATGATCAGATCCTTTATGTATCTCACAACCTCTCGTCCTGATATTATGTATGCCACCTGTCTTTGTTCAAGATATCAGGTCAAACCAAAAGAAAATCATCTCATCGGGGTTAAACAATTTTTTTGTTACCTGAAGGGTACTCCAACACTCAGGTGGTATCCCCATGATGATGACTTTAAGCTTATAGCGTATAGTGACTTGGATAATGGTGGTTGCAAGATGAATTAGAAGTCAACATCTGCGGGTTGTTAGATCTTCGGTAGACGGTTAGTCACTTGGCAGTGTAAGAAGCAAACATGAATTGCTCTGTCAACTTGTGAAGCTAAATACGTTGCTGCTACAAGTTATTGGTCATAAATTTTCTGGATTCAATAGCAAATGTGCGACTACGGTTTGCAATTTTCTAACACCCCTATTTTTGTAGATAATTATGCTGCTATTGATGTCACCAAAAATCCAGTCCAACACCCTAAAACTAAACACATCGGTATTAAATATCACTTTATACATGACTGTTTTGAAAAGAACTTAATCGATATTATTAAAATTAATACGGATTTTCAACGCGCCGACCACTACACAAAAGCATTTGATAAACCGAGGTTTTTATATCTTTTAGAGGTAAATGGCGTGAAAAGGAAAAGTGGTGTGATTCTTGAAGAAAAAGTGCGTAGTCCAACAAGTGTTTATTTTCTTTTATTTTATTTATTTTTCTGTCTATTAAAAATCCAAAAACACAAAAATATTTTTGGTTTTAAAATTTTAGGGGGAGAATAGTTTAGTTTAATATTTAATTCATGCAGTATTCAATTACTTAAAAAACGAGTAGGAGGGTAGCTTAGCTAAAAGAAATGAAATCAAATCTGTTATTCAGATTCAACGTCTATGGAAAATGATAGTACACAATGAACAAATTGTTTGGGACTTCTAAAGAATTTAAATGATTAAGATGCAAAATTCGAAGTATAAGTCTGAGAAGTCTAAGCAAAATAAAAGGAAAATGATAGTAAAACTAGTCTACTACTGAGGTAACATAGAGAAAGTAGACATAGAGGTTGCTAGTTCACTATATGATGTGTCGGTAGATTCAAAATAATAGATGAATAGACCTCATTGGTGGTTTAAAGTCAAACTAAGTTTTTCAACTTGCTGTGGGTTCCCATCTTATCCCTGGTTAACACAATCAATGCATTTCCAATAAGGGGTGACGAGCAAAATAAACACCACAAATGTGTGCGGATGACCATAAAAATGAGCAAAGAACATGGAAAAATGCTAAATGCAATCAAGCTAACAACCTATGCTATTGGTGCGTTATGTGCAAAAAGAAAATTAAATGCACTAACAAGAAGATAGGTTGTGTGCCTCTCTGTTGTGCGATGGCACTAACCTGAGGATAAGCATAACCAAAATATTCTAGAATTCATTGTTGTTTGTGCCTCTTTGTTGTGCGATGGCACTGACCTGAGGCTTGGCATCTCTTTGAAAGCTCTTAGAATAGTTTCTTCTAGAAATATTCCCGTAGACCGCTCAAAAAGCTCCTGAGGAATGTTGATTACCATGTAAGTGTGCTATCCACAAATGTGTGTTGAAATAATTAAACCTTAACTCATCACTAATGTGTGTCAAAAATCTGTGTATGGATTTAAGTGGACAAATATACTGACAATCATCATAAGCTGCAATTCTTGACATTCAAAATCATTGTGTGCATCTTATAGCTCTAGTATGATTTCCTAAAATTGCTATTGACTCTCTGTCAAAACAAGAATCTAGCATCAAAATTGTTTATTAAAATGTCCCAAATGATTATGATATACCTATATGATTCCATAATGAATCTTTCCAGAAATGATCAAATTAACTTGAAGCTGATCTGCTTAGGAAGCAAAATCGGTTAGATGTACTCTAATAGGTTTAATTCCATCTCAAATCAAAAATACAAAAATATGTCATGTTTTGTTTTAAATTTCAAGTTGTTTTCTAAATTTTTGTTTTCTAGTCTTTTGTTACGTAGATGTCGGACTCTACAACTAGACTTAATCTTTGAATCACTCACTCAAAAGGGGTCACGTCTGAGGTGACCAAAATGTTCAAAATTAAAACGGGTCACGTCTTTGGTGACAAATCGGTGTTATACTAAAAAGGAGTCACGTCTGAGGTGACCAATCCGCTTTAAAATTAAAAGGATCAGGTCTGAGGTGATCAAACGATTTTAAATTAAAAAGGTCATGTCTGAGATGATCATCGGTCATATTGTTCAGTATCAAAAGGTAAAATTTTAAGTGTTTGAAAGTGTGTGAGGTCAAACTCATAATTATGAGCCAGTTGCACGATTGGATCATAAGTTTGGGTCAATCGCATGATTGGACCATAAGTATGAGACAGTCGCGTGACTGGACCATAAGTATGAGGCAGTCACACGACTGGACCATGAGTATGAGACATCCATGCGATTGGATCATAAGATTGAACCAATATACAAATGGATGAAGGAGTATGAGTCAGTAGCATGACTGAAGCATAAGTATGGAGTCAGTCATACGACTGAAGCATGAGTATGGGTTCAGTCGCACGACTGAAGCATGAGTATGGGCAGTCGCACGACTGTACTTTAAAATAGTATAAATAGAAGGGTTATTTGGTCGCCTTCCATACCATCCTTCAGAGCTTTCAAAACCTTCTCATACGCAAACACTCTGCCCGGTTTTCGTTTGCCTTGATTACTCACTGACTTGTGATACTAACGTGTGTTCTACTCATCTACAGATACTTTGAGACTAAAATCGACCCTAATGACCGATTTATTCGAACCCTAAGGACCAATTAAGTTAAATTCAAGAAACGAGAATAACTCATATAAATAGACCACTTAAATGGACATAATCGTTGAATTAAAGGACATTAGGTGATATTTAGAGTCCCTGCGAATCTAATGAGTCTAAACACGACGTCTAACATCAAAATTTGACCAAGATTCGAGGTCGGAGTGTTGAACAAAGTCATATGCGAATAGACACTCCGAATGAACTTCAGTCACACGATTTAGCCAGACGTGCGATTCAATCACACGAATGAATCAATCGGTAACTCAGTCGCATGACTGACTTAACCGCACGGCTTAACACACGACTCAGTTTAGTTACAAGCTTAATCGCACGACTGAACTTAGTCGCAGGCTCAATCGTACGACTGAACTCAGTCGTATGGTTCAATCGCACGATTGAACCAGATTGATCAAAAATAGTTTAAGATTCAACTGTCTTCTGTGATGCATAAATCTAACGTATATGTCTCTTGTGTTACAGCAACATGGCTGATAGGTGGACTATGAGCACTAAGCATAACATCTGTGCTCACCTTGATTCTACGTCCAGGAATGCTTCTGAGTTCACGGGGATTATCGCCTTCCTGCGTAGATCAAGGATCTTCAAGTGCATCTCAGTCCCATGCACACCTTACAAATCCATACAACAGGCCTTTTGCGAAAGTGCCAGGGTTGATAGGTCCGTTGAGCCACGCTGTATACGGAGCTCCATCTTTGGACAAGAGATCGAGATTACTGAGGATGATCTGAGGCAGGTCTTAGATCTGGGTGAGGACGGAGCCTACCCAACTAAGCTACATCCCCTAACGGTCCGGGGATGCTTTCTAAGGATCAATTACGCTGGTGACATCAATGCTGGCGTACTTAACAAGAGCAACATGTGCCCTCAGTTCAAGTATTAAGCTCATGTGATCCACAAGTGCATAGCCTCTAGATGTGGAGGATTTGATGAGCTGTCTGACCAAACCCAGAATGCATACGTTGCACTGGTACTAAATCACCCATTCAGTTTCTCCCGTATGCTCTTCTCGTATCTGATAGAGAACCTTGAAGCCAAGTTCAAGGAAGGCTTCTGCATGTACCCACGATTTCTACAACTGATTATAGACGAGAAGCTTCCTTCGTTACCAAAGGAAAGGGATGATGTTATTGTTTTGGAGGTTATGGACGACACGACATTGGGTAGGATGAAAGTTTACAGGGGAAAGTAGGTGAAGCCCCCTGTCAGGAGACTCTTTGGCCATCTGGCCTATGAGGACTACGTGGCGCCCTCTCGTAAGAGGTGGCGTCAAGATGACAATGATTCTGATACTGAGCCCATCATGGTAGCAACAACCGATGACGACGACGACGATGATGACCATGATGACTGTGTAAGTAAGATTGAGATTCTTACTGTGAATCAAATATGGTAATCAAGTCAATGATTGAATGGCGGAAACTAACAATCAAAGAACATTCAATACAAGAATTATACTCATAAATGCTTTTGTATTATATATATGAAAGTTGATTGATTATAGATGATAAATGACAACAAAAATTCTCTATCTATCAGCCATCACCTCATGTACGAGGTTATCTATTCTATTTATAGGCAGACAAGATGCCTTTTACAAAATGACTAAACTACCCCTGACCTATTACATCAGAACTAGTCTAAGTCTTGATCCGCATCTTTGATTGTTCATCTGCATTGGCAAATGCGGATGAGTTGACTTGATCATCATTTCTTCACTTGATCATCCGCATTAGTATGTTGGTCATCTGCATTGGTTAATATGGATGAACAAATACTTTTGCGCATTTGTTCGGTCATCCGTATTTGTCAAATGCGGATAAGCAAAGTCTTGTCCGCATTAATACTTGGTCTTCTGCATTGACAAATCCGAAAGACAATACTTGTTCTTTTTCTTGAGCAGGATCTTCATCTGCATTTCTTCTTGGACTTATGGGATTCCAGCAAAGCAATCATCAAATCACCCATTGAATTGGCATGTATGATCTTTTCAGGGTGCAACAATACTCCCCCTAAGGATTATACAACCTATTTTCTTCAATGTTTGGGAGGTGATTGATGTTATGAGGATTCTGTTGGGTCTTGTGGAGGTAGTAAAAATGCAGCTTTAGTTGGATCCATAATAGCTTTAATCACGTTGACAAAATTTGTTGCTTCTGACATTCTATCCCTACTCAACACATGTATCTTCATTTTGCTCATATTGTAGATGGCTTCTATTGGTAACTTCTTCAGTGAAATAGGTTCCCAAATAGAAATAGTAGAGAGACCATCTCTGTGAATCAGTAAGCTTCCACCCACATCTACCTCAAGTTTGACAATGTTCCCTAGTTGCAATGGTGTCTTCTTTTTCTTTCTTTAGTCTCTTTTGGCATTAATACGATCATAAGCCAATTTTAGCAACTTGATGCACTTTAGGAAGAAGTGCATATCTTGTTCACCCAGTTTATTGTTTATTTCCCTGAAGTGTCTGGTATATATATATTTAATTTAGGATTCATCAAGCAATCTTACTTCATATGCACTAAATAGTCGTATTTCAGCACCCTCCTTTCCTCCCCACTTTCTTTCAATCACCATCTTATAAGTTTTTTCATCATAGTACACATTTGAGATAGGTCTGGAGGAATGAGTACCAGACACCATTTTTCACTTTAAAGATTCTGTTGGTTTCACCTTCAACTCAGGAAACACAACTTCCTATGCTTGCATTTTCTTCTTCTTCTCAAGGGGATTAATAAAAGACTTATCTTTTCTTATTCATATTTTCTTTAATGAATTGAAATTGTCAGTCCTTCTGAACATTTTGAGTATGTTTTCAAATTCATATCCCCTGAACATAGCTGAGTGATTGATCAATTCCAGTTGAGCTAGTTCTTTTAAGTCATGAATCTCTAGGGCATTTACAAGAGCTGAGTACTCTATAAAGAATTGGACCAGCCCGAAGATCCTTTTCACCATAAACATATTCCACATGCTGTCATACTTCCATGCAATTATTTTCTGATCAACTTTGCCTTTGGGAGTAGAAACCCCTCTGATTAACTCAGCAGTGGTTAATCCTTCTTGTAGTTTTAACTGAGAGGGTTCTGCAAACCATTAAGGGTACTTATGAAGTACAGGAGCCAACAATTCTTGATCTTTCTGGTTTAGCAGCATGTCTTTAGCAGATACTCTAGATCTTGGCTTCTTGTTTAGGATTTCTTATTCTAACCGCTTGAGTCTTTCTTTCTTTTCATTAATCATTTGAAGAGTTGCAGCCCTTAATGAGTTTGTTTTCATATTCCTAATCTTCCTTCTTGTGAACCCTTGGCTTGAAAGATAATCCTTCATTTCCTTATTTGACATGCTATAAGGATCAGGAAATAGTGGTTCAGGAGTTGGGGTTGATTTCTTCATAGATGATAGTTTAGGCAGAGGAACCTTTCTTGAAAATGATCTTTCATACTCAGTTGAGGTTGATTTCTTCATAGGAGACAATTTTGGCACAAGAACCTTTTTGGTGAATGATTTTTCATATTTAGTTTCGAAGTTTGGATCCAGCAGTTTATTCACCTTTTCTTCTTCTTCCTTCATTTCTTCATATGTAATGCCAAAGACTTCATCTGGATCATACCCGTGATTGATCAAAAACATTGCTTTTATCATCAGGTCATCAGTTTAAGCTTTTAATACCATTTCCTCTACTGGTTTTTCTGTTTTCATAGGACTATCCATATGAACATCCTTTTCAGCATCATAACCTCCAGCTATCTCTCCTTCTTCCAGATCAATAGTAACAACTTGTTTCTTTAATTGAGCTTCAGCCTGCTCATGTTCTTCAAGAAATTCAACTATAGCTGCCAAGCTTCTGGGATCATCTTTCTTATTTTTCTTAACACTCTCTTCTTCAACCATTGGTCGTTTTCCTTTAGCATTTTCAGCTAGATATTTCTTCTTTCTGGAGTATGTTTGAAGTTGTGGACTTGAAGATTCAGCCTTTTCCATCTCTTCAGGCAATTTTTCAGCCATGGTTTGTTCTTGATCATCAATTTCTATTTCCTCCTTTTCTGTTTCTTTTTCATCCTTTTCCTTTTCCTTTTCACATAATTCTCTTATCATTTCTTTTTGTTCCTCAGACAGTGCCATAGCAGGTACAATCTGATACTTAACTCTTTCTCCAAGGGAATTGGATTTTGAGGGATGATTACAATAGGTTCAGTGTCAGCCCTTTGATTGTTCACAAACTCCCAAAATTCATCATCTACACTGAATTCTTCAGAGGTAAAGCTATTTAAAGCACTGATAAGTTCTTCAAATTCTGCTTTCTCAGTATGAGTAGCATCTGATTTCCTAGAGTAAATAACAATCTCTAAGCATTGTTCATCATTCTTTGTTTGGCATGCATCTTCTCTTTGTTCATCATTCTTTGAGAAAGACTGGTTCTCATCATCAATAACTTTTTCTTTTTCATTTTTACTCTCATCAGCCACAACACTTCTTTGAATCTCAATTAACATCTCAAGTTCAGAGATCCTTTTGTTTTGGCTTTCAATTTCATTTTCGAGATTGGAGATGATTTCAACTTGTTCTTCAATAATGTTCTCTTGCTCTTCCATTGCTATAGTTTGAATGGCAAGAGTGTCAACATGGCCACTCACTTCTTCTCTGGAATGGTTCAGGGCAACTTTCAAGTAGTCAATCTCTTTCTCTTTCTCTTTCTTTTCAGCTTCATATTTTTCTTTTAGTTCTTTTAATTCATACTCCTTTTCATCAAGCTCTAGAATCCCATCATCAATGATTCTAGCTCTCCTATTTAGTATTCTTTCCATCCTTTCCACCTTTTGTAGGAGCTCAGATATCAACTCATCTTTTTCATCAGGCCTTTTTACATTAGATTCAACAAAGCTCTCTGAGGGAGCAGTCTCAGAAGTTGCTCTCTTTACAGGCATTTGAGCATGTTGATCCTCCCCATCTGAAGATGATTTGGATGCTTTAGAAGTGCTAGTTGAGTCTCTAAATTTAGTTGGGTTATCATGGTAGGCAATGGTTGGTGTGGTGATGTTGGTGAGTGATGAGATGGTAATATTGGTTGGTGTGGGTTGTGGTGATGGTGGTAGTGATGGTTGTGGTGTTGGTTGTGGTGTTGGTTGTGGTGTTAGTTGTGGTGATGATTGTGATGTTGGTGGTGGTGTTGATTGTGGTGTTGGTTGTGGTGATGGTTGTGGTGTTAGTTGAGTTGTTGGTAGTGATGAGGGTTGTGGTGATGATTGTGGTGTTGGTTGTGTTGTTGGTGGTGGTGATGGTTGTGCAGCTTCCTCATGAACAGCTTGTTCTTGTCCTTGATCTTCTTGATTTATCTGTTGAATCATCCAAGGAAGAAGAGGTGAGTGAGCTCCACTGTAAAAGTTTCTTGGATCCCTCTTCTTAATATACTTATATGATCTTGCATCATAATGAGGAATATCAAGCATCAGTCCCTCAGTAGCAATATCTTGAAATGATTAATTTATTAGGCAATAATGAATCTTGGATACATCAGGAACTTGTATCTTCTCCCCTCTTGTATGTTTGAAATCAGACCATTAAAAACATAGGCAGACATATTGAATGGCCTGTTTGTACAGAAAGCACAGATTGTTGATGATGTTGTGATTGGAATATCATTCCATCCTGTTTTTCTGTTGGATAAGCAATGTTGAAACATGTGGATTAGAAATCTCCAAGGTAGATCAACTAATCGTTTAACAATTTGTTTAACTTCATATCCTCCTTCATAACCAATCTCAGCAAATAATGTGGTTATTTCATAAGCTCTAGTGGTGCATTAGCATCATCACCAAAATGCAAGCATCTTCTAACTAAATCTTCAGTGATGCTCAAAGTATGATCATTTTCAATTCTTCCAACTAAAGTTCTAACACCATCTGCTTCAATTACCTTAGTTGAATTCCAGAAAGACCTAATGAGGTTCTCAAAGATGATTGGTCTAACAGTGATAGCATGAGCTACCCTTGTTGAGAGATGAATCTGATCATATCTATGAGTCCTTCAGCTTCTAGCACATCAGGGGTTAAATAACCACTAACATTGTGGAGCTTGGTCCATGAACGATTTGCCATATAATCTGCATAAGAGACATCTGTGTCAGTTTTGATGAGAACTCATGTGTATTGTTTATCAGTTTGACTTTAAATGGTCAAAGATTAATGTTTGATATTACTGTATCATTGTTGTCACATCAAATGGTGAATTTGTTGTTCAACAATCACAGTTTCTATGTTTGAACCATTTATTAGATGTTATTTCATTAATTTGTTACACATTTTCATTTTTCATCATGCTCTATTCTTACAACAAACATGTCTATAAAGTTTTTCATGATGAGTAGAATTTCTATTAGTTTGCATGTTCATTGAAGTCAAAAAGGTGTATTATATTACATCAATAAATTGAATTTTTGTGTCCTTCATTATCATTTGGTTCTTTGTTTGATTTAGGTTTAACAGTCCGAAAGTTAGGTCTTGATGATATTTTTTGAAATTTCACCTTGTTTTTTATGCAACCGTAGTTTCAGAATCAATAACAAGAACAGATTGAGTAGAATCACACGAAAATATTTGATTGTTTATGATGAATATGATCGAAGTGGGTGTACTGTGTATTTGCGCTCATCTCACTATAAAGTCTTTCAAATTTGAAAAGTATTAAATGACCCATTTAAATTCCTTTAAATAGTCAAATAATGGCTTTTACAAGATTTAACAAGTTTTAGAGCAAATACGGTCATCATTGTAGCGAATGCGGAAGTGTAAATTTTAAGTCTTTTGGTCATCCGCATTTGTTAACTGTAGCAAATGCGGAAGACAAAATTTTGAACTTTGACTACCCGCACTTGTTCACTATTGTAAATAAGGAAGTGTTTAACTTATGATTTTATGTCATCCGCATTTACACACTATAGTAAATGCGAAAGTTTTGTTACTTCTGTTTTCTGCCATCCGAATTTGTTTACTGTGACAAATGCAGAAGTACAAACATTTTCAGTAGTTGTGATGGTTTACTTTCAGTAGTTGTCTTTACATTTTCAGTTCATCGTAACCGTATATGTGCACTGTGGCAAATGCGAAAGAGCACAGTCAATCAGCATTTGTGTAACTGCACCAAATGCGGTTGCAACAGTTGGTTAGCATTGCACTATAGCAAATGCGAAAGAGAGATGTTCATCATCATTTGTCTACTGTAGCAAATGCGAACGAACGAAGTTCATCAACATTTGACTACTATAACAAATGCGGCTTATCAAATTTAATCAACATTTGCTCACTATATCAAATGCGGTAGAATAAAATCCATATTTACTTCTTCACTTTGAACTAAAGAGATGTATTGGTTATATGCATGGGTTACCTTCACCCCGCATTAACCAATGCACTTACCTGCATTAGCTTTGAACTTTATCAAAGTTAATGTATCTGAATTGGTTTATCATATTATGAAGTACTATCCTTGATTCATTTTTCTTATGAAGTTGACTGTTGAGATTGTCAATTCTTGCTTGGATTGACTTGTATGTCACAAGTGATACAAGTTCCCCAATTTTGACTAATCTTGGACTTTTCATACTTCCAAGATATGCATAAGCTGAGATACAATGGTATAACTTTTTGCAACAACACCCAAATTCTTTTTGTTTTGTTTTGAAAGTAATTTAAGCTAGTAAACAAAAATATAGACTTACTCAAAAATTTTAAATTACTCACCCTAAAGTTTATATCCACATTTGGATAGAAACTTTAAAGATTTAAAAACATTTTGAATTTTATTATGATTATTAATAATGAAGAGAATTATATCTTTTGTTTGGATCATATCAGTCTTGAATTACACATGTGCATCCTTTAAGATTAAATTGACATGTTTATGAACTTGATGATTGAAGATATGTTTTTCCTCTTAAACTCATACCAGGTTGATATTTTGAGGCAAATGATTTTTATCATGTTTTTGGTTGATTTAATTATTCAATGTGTACCTCACACACACAAGCATGGAATGATCAACCATCCTTATACAATACATGGTAGAACTTTTTCATAACTTTTCTTACCAGGTTACTTAAGTTATGAGAACTCAATTTCACTGATCCTTATTGGGATTCTTTTACTTTGATCCTTTTCATGATGATCCACATTGGGATTTTTTTCACTTAACTTTGGAAGGTGATACATGATGGGATTCTTTTGTTCATTCACTTGGAATGTATTTCTTTTGTAGATTCATCCAATTTGGATGTGTTCCTTATTAGGATTCTTTTGGATTAGGACATCTGCACTATGTGCATGTTTCATCAGGTCTTTGCTCAGCAAAACAAAGATGAAACTCATGTAGGTGAAAAAGATTCATAAAGTATCATTACCTGGTGTGTTTAGGTTACTACACACATGCACTCAG
>BJCM01275448.1:0-12568 GCA_018326385.1 Flaveria bidentis | reverse complement strand
TATTATTATCATTATTATTATTATTATTATTATTATTATTATTATTATTATTATTATTATTATTATTATTATTATTATTATTATTATTATTATTATTATTATTTCTCACTGTGGAAGATCACATGCGACCTGAAGTGGTGTTGCATGAAACTCCAAATTAAGGAATCTCCACGAGCGGTGGAAGTTTGATGAATTTGAGGTCGCAGGTGGGCATGTTCCCGAAGGAACATTCTTAGGATTCCCAAATCACGTACTGTTCGAAGTGATAACAAGCTACTCCTGAAAAATAACCGCAAACCGTCCAACTGGACTCATAACTCACCTTAGCTAGACTGGTTTAATACGCTTCTGTCGGTATATGACGATTATTGCGAACGGGTAATGCTTGTGCGTACATCCTTCGAATGAGTACTTAAAAACATAAAAAGCTCGATGGCCTAGTGGTAAACGCTTGAATGATCCGTTAAAAAACTCAAGTTCAAACGTTCTCTAATAAAAATTTTGGATGACTACTGTTGTTGAAAAAAAAACGTTGGTTAAATTTTAGTTGGACAAAGATCACTAGTGTAACTACAGATCAAAGTTATCACTTTTCCATATCAAATGATAGATTATATATGGGAAAATATATAACTCTATATATAAAGATAACAAACATATTATATAGAAGCTTAGATCTCACATAAAATAAAATTCCTTAAAATTTTACTGAACTGGCCGATATGTATGTAATCGTCTCATTTTTATTCATTGTTTAAAATTATCTGAAAGGATAAATTTGATTCAATTCGTTGCCAAAAACTATCATTGGTAAAAAATAACTGAAAACCTATAGCTATGACATGTTGTTGCTACAGCCTGGCCAATATTTATGTAATCATCTCACTTTTATTCATTGTTTAAAATTATCTGAAAGGATAAATTTTAATTCAATTCGTGCCAAAAACTATCACAGGTAAAAAAAAATGACTGAAAACATATAGCTATGACATGTTGTCGCTGCAGCCTGGTGTCTAGAGGCGGTAGTTGTTGTCACTATAAGTTTGTTTTCTTGTCGTGTCATATTGTGCGGTCGACCGCCCAACACAACCAAATTGGTATCGTTCTTAACTAGTTTGACCAACCAGAACTTTTGCTAAAGGAACCAAACTAGACCATAAACTTTCCTACCTAGTATCATATCTAAATTGTATATTTTGAACGGCCAAGGAATATTATAATTCTTACCACTAGGGTAAATCTATTGGCGAAAAGCTATCAGCGCATTGCGACAATGCTGATTACTCGTCTGTCCACCATTCTAGGAGAAACTTAACTCACTTCCTGGAGACTCACTGTAGTAAAACCTCTACTCCACGTAGAGCATATTGCAAAAAGTGAGACTCGAACGCATTATCTTCACATTAAAGACTATAGGGTCGTCTTCTCCCAAACCAATTAGAATGCAAAAATTGTAACAAGGCGGAACTATAAAGGGTGGAACGTGGGTATGTTTGGTTTGATTCCTTCGTTATCAATGGCTGCTTTCCACGGTGACAAGCGACTGCATTGAAAAGTACTAAAATAGCAACAGCAAAGATAGATTAAAATGTGGAAGCATGCATGCGGGTACATAGGTTTTTTAACATACACGTATCATACTAGATTCCATGAAGACAACAGTTGATGGCTGTTGGCGACTTCAGTCATGACGACACGCACGACACACGATGCTTACAAGAATCTACTTTAACTGTTTATGGTTTGAGAGGCCAATGGCTATCTTGTGAATCTTTGGGCACTTTTCATTATAAACTACACGTGGACCTAGCTACTCTTTAATTTTAGGGTACATATCTATCTGTAAATATTAATAAAAAAATGTTTCTTTTCCCACTTGTTATCTTTTTAAATTATTTTTTTAACACTTCTTACTTTTTTAAACATCCACACTTAATTTTCCCTCCAAAAAGTATTTAAGTAATTTAAACACTCAAACAATTTCTTTCTCTTCATAAAAATTAATTTTGTCAATTGATATATTTTTCTCTCTAATCTATTTTTTTTAAATAAACTATGTTTTTAAAAATAAATTTTATTAAGAAAATTAAAATTCATATATTTTCTAAAACATTGAACCTTTTGAAACAAAATATTTTAAATCATTTCTTTTTAAAAATAATTATAAAAAATATAGAATTTTCTAATAGTAGTTTTATTAAAACAACCTATATAATTAAAAGCTTAAACTTTTAATAAACAATATTTTTATAAACAATAAATTTTTATAAGAAAATCTTAAAACAAATATTTAAAAATAAAACTATTTAGATAAGAGATTTAAAAATAGTATAATTGTTTTATCTTTTGAACAAGTACGTATATATAATTTTCTACATATCTTATATTAAAATATTGTATTGTAACTTTTCGTGTTTATTACTAACTATATAATCCGTTTAATAAATGAGTGTCTAAACTATCTATTTATCTATATATCTATCTGTTTGTTTATTTATTTGAAATAACTATTCATATGTAATTATAATTATATTTTATCTTCAAACATGATTTTATAATTCATAATTTTTTATTACTAATTATTTATTATTTTATTAATTCAACCCGTGTAATACACGAGATACTAGCCTAGTACGCAATATATACTAATCAACACCTCCTATTGATTTTTACTAGTAGTGTAATCGTAATGATTTCGCCTCGTTGCGCGAGTGTAAAACTTAAAAAAATATTGTCAAAAGTAGCAAACTCACGCAATGAAATAGTAATTTATATAAGAAAAACAAAACCTGAACATTATTGTTAAATTATATATTTTATATAAGGCGTAAAACTATAAGAATACACTAACGTCATCGATAACATATGTAATTTATATAAACAACGAACATTAAAGTAAATGATATTCAATGCAAGTGAAATGCCTTTTATTACATCATACATGGGTTAAAGGAAATTCCAATAGTTAACCAACGAAAATTATTAAAGATAAATCAAATTAACAAAAAATAAATAGGTCAAAAGCATACATCGTACAGATTACGGGAGTAAATTTAAATTTTTAAATGTCGGTGGTGATGCCACTAACTCTAACATTGAAGATATAGTAAGTTGATTGAATTTATAATATCTATATTTCATATTTTGATGGCTATATGGGCACATTCAAGGCCTGTACATTGATATTATTCACCCCAATCAGCTGTTTACTTATGTTTTATTACAAAATAACTGATAACTGATGTGACAGTATAAGATGGATGCAGAAGCAATTGCTCCTTTTAGAAGAGCAACTTAGCTGACCCGTTTGTTGCTAGTCTCCCTTAACGTTTACACTAGTTACTAGTTAGGAGTGTAGGGTGTTCTAAAGATGGTTAATGGTAGTTGGCTAATTACTAAAAATCAGTAAGTAGTAATATATATTGTTCCTATATTTTTTAGATTAAATCCGAAATTAGTTCACTGATATTTGGTTAACTTGTTTTTTTAATATTATATTTAATTTATTGATTAACTAGTCCGTAACCGGATTAATTATGTACTTTCAAAGGAAATGCGTTTTCATTATCTTCTAACACCATAAATTAGAATGCCTGAGAAGGTTAATAAGGTAGTCCCTTTATTTATTTTCCACAAGCTATCAAATTACGTAGACTGATTAGAATGCCCAAGTGATTGTTATATATTAGGAGTATTAGACCCTTTTCTTATATTTTGACCTCTTATTCGTAAAATAAAACTTAATAGGTAACAACACAGATGTATTGTTTTGACTTCTAGACTCTCTACTCTCTAATGACTAAAAGCCTCATATACTAATCTTTTAAGTTATATTTAATATTTGTAAAACGTGATAAGTACTCCTAGAGTCTCAAATAGCCTAAAGTGCCATGATGATCTCGAAAAGTGACACAATCATGAAATTCATTTGTGGATTCCATCTGAACTAGCTGCAAGTGAATATCGAGTTTTCTCGTAGTCTGTAACATGTGGTCCTCATGGTTGGATGTGTAGTTGCCTCCTTCACCGCCTTTGTGACTAATAGAACCACAAGGTTTTCCACAACCATAAATGTTGGATAACTATGTCCATTTATATCATAATTTCAACGAAGAATTAATAACTTCATAGGAGAATATCTTTGTAACACTCTTCATTGTGATGTCCACCTGTCACATTATAGATCTTGTTATATTGAATCACCTCTCTAAGTGAATTTGTGCCATTAGTTCTCTCGAATATGTATGGAATATGTTAAATTGAAACAAAATGTTCGTTTTCTTGAATAAACTTCTTCAAGTTTGAGTGTTTTCTTCTGCTAGAACCTATAGCTAGTACTCCTAAAGAATTTAGAATCGTTGGTAATAATATAATTAAATAAGCCACCCTTGAAGAACCGTATGTAAATTTAATAAACACTAAAGGGGTGTCCAAACATAACTAATAAGAAAATATTAAAATTTTAATTAAAACTTCCCATATGAAAAGAGAAGTTTAAATGTTAATATAACGATAACTCCTTTATACAAATAATATAAAATTAAATGTAGTAAATGGTATTTAATAGGGTTTGGCAATAATAAAGAGATTGAGGGAGAGACGAGACGTAAAAGTAGGAGGTGAAAAAGACAAAGAACATTTCCTAGTAGAAGATGTAAACGCCTGGAAATCAATGAGAGGGAACATGACATGTTCTAATTTGCTAAAGTTTGAGAGCGTAAGAAGCAAAATCTTGGGATTATAAAGTTTCTTAAGGGAGAAGATAGGAGACTATGGTGAAGGTATAAGATCTCAAGTTAAGGTTGTTGATCTGGCATAGTTAGCTATTGAGGTGTGAAAGTGTTGGGCACAGATGACTAGGGGTCTTTATCGAATAGTATTTCAGATTATTCGGATTTGAAAATTTCATGATCCTATCTGAAATAAGATCCGATCCGAATAAAATTATCTCTATCCGATCCGAATCTATCCGAATTCTATTATCCAAAACTAAAATATAATAGATACTTGTATAAAACTTGAAGATCACAATCTCTAATTTAGAACAATAATCGATTATTATATAATTGTTTAGAATTGGAGTACTAGAATGTGTTAAGACTTTTTAGTATTGAGTAAAAAATATAATAGGTAGCTGAGTAATAAGTATTAGGTTAGAAACATAGTTGAATTATTATTTTGATTAATCAGATATCTGAGTAATCCGAATAACCCATATAAAAAAATTTGTAATATCCGAAATTCCGATCCAGAATCCGAATAAGGAAATGGGATTCGGATGAGATCCAATATGAATATCCAAATAAAGATTCGGATCGATTTATTCGGATTCGAATACAAATCGGATTTCGGATTTTTTGGATATCCGTTTTTTACTTTTTTTGAACACCCCTAGGGATGACCATCAGACAAGTTTAGGTTTGGTATTGATTAGTGACGGACCTAGAAAGTTTTTTTCATAAGGTTCAAAAGCTTTTGAGTACTGGTTTATGTTGCTAAATATTACATCTTTTTCGGTAAGGTCCAGTTCAAATGAGGCCAGAAACTAAAAGGATATATCAAACATACATGGTGTGTTCAAATATTCAAGCATTCAAGTAAATAATCAACTAACAAATTAAATAATCTAATCCATAAATCAATAATCCAATGATTAATATAACAAATCATCGAAAGAGAAAAATAGTTTAAAATGAAACACCTAAATTGAAGATTTAAGGTTATTTAGAATCGGATTTATAGCGGTAAGGTGTAAAGCATGGAAAAAGAGGCGACCGACTATAGCAAGTGATCGTCCCTCTCACTTGCTCCCAAAATTGTAGTACCTACATTTATTAGTTTTTAGGTTGAATCGTTAAATGGTAGGCTAACGAAGTAATGGGTTTAAATTTTAAAATATTTATTTAGTATTTGAGTAATTTTGTTTATAAGGATCAATGGAATAATTGGTCGAATTGTGTAAATAGTTCAGGTTTATAATAAGTTTATAAATTATATGTTTACTAGGTTATAATTAATTTATGTTATGTAAACCACTAAAATCTTATATTGATATTTTTTAGGTGTCGATGTCAAAACATGTGATCTTAAAAATTACTTGAGGGTCAGACTTAAATTCAAGTGGTTTGGTATTCAATTTTATAAAAGTTGATGTTAATATTTTTTAGGATCAGTTAGGATTAGATTATATATATGCTAACACAATAAAGTTTTCATAGGGTGCGAGCGATCCTAACTGGTAGGTCCGGCCCTAGTATTGATAATCCTAGTACTATACCCGTTTGATAATTTTGTCCTATACCTGCCATTACCCATTAGGTATTTATCGGGCAATTACACGTCGTACATCGATCAGGTGTTCCGTTAATTTATTAAAAATACACTAGATATCCCTTTCGTCGCGTTGCAACAGAAATTCTACCATGATCTCAAGTATCATAACAACTACCAAAACCCTAAAACATCAAGAAACCATGTTACAAACACATGTCACAATAATGTCTAAACTTTTAGAAAACCTAAAACATAACAAAAACATAACAAATCAAAACAGAAAAAACGCAAAAATCAAGGCATTTGATGGCACCACGATCCTGAGTATCAAAACACAAATAAAAAAAACATTTTTCCAAAACCCTAAAGGAACCCATTCGTAAAAGCAAATACCACTTGGTAGTAAAATTCGAAACTGTACTTTGTTATAAAAGCCATTCTCCATTGCAAAAACGGTTGTCATTCAACCGTTAAACCCGAAAGCATACTACCTTGTAAAAATTAACGTAAAAAAGATAAAATACAAACGCAAATGCAATGATGAAATGTAACAAATAATAAAGACATAACTTAAAAAAAAAGTTTTCTAACCAAAACAAAAATACCTGAGATTTTGGAGTTACAAAAAAATGTACTATTCATCAAAACAGTCTATTCATATATAGATAATGTTGGGATTTTCAAGTACATTTTGTTATTTACCATTTTAATTTCATATTATATTTACATATGACAAATATAACATTAAAATATGATAACTATATAAACATTAACATCATCGTAAAGTGTTCGAATTTTTTAAGCTATGTAAATTTCATGATAATAAAAATTATAAAACTATGTTCGTACTTCATAGGAAAAAGATCATATAATAGTAACTAAGTTTTAAAATTGTTCTAATTTAATCACTCATATATTTTTTTTAAAATTGAACCACCAAACGATCAAATCGAGTAATTACCAAATTTTCTTATGACAAAAAAGTAATGATGGAGAAGACATGAGAGTCAGAAATTTTAATATATAAAATTATATTAAAAGATAAAAAACATGTTAATTATGAAAAAATAAAAAAATACCTAAAATTTACGTCAACGTACCATATTAGCATCAAAAGGTAGAAAAAAATTCTAACTGAAACCAAAAGTATAATATGCTAAAAGCATGTTATGACTTTTAATTTGTGTAAAATATAAAAATTGAGTGATGTAATTGATACACTTTTAAAACTTGAGTTACATAACTGGAACATTTTTGAAAATTAATTGCTATTTTATAAATTTACCTCCTACTTCATATATACAAGAAATACCTTCAAATACATATCATAAAACATGTTCTAAAAGAAAATATGAAGTTTTACAAAACAGATATACTAGAAGGAAATATTACTAGAGAAAGGTTGAGAAAAAAATATAGAAAATGCAAAATTCAAATTTCTAGTTATATGATTTGAGAAAGAAGGTATATGGTTTCTGGTAATCCGGTCGTGTATCATTAATTTCATATTCCCCTCGTATCCATGAATAATTATTAAAGCTACTCTAATACCCAAATACGTGTGTCGAATGTGTATGGTTTCAGGTATTTCCATTAACTTCTATTTTTTATTTGTTTTGGGGAGGAAGGAATTTAGTGGTAAACAAATCTATCTAATATCATATTCAATACGTAAAGATGCCTGGAGTAGTATTCTAGTTTCTCTATAAAAAAAGCAAAAGAGACACCTAATGTTGTGGTAAGTATAAGAAAGAGGATTAAACTCCTAAGTTATATTATGAAATTTATGAAATTGTAGGAAAGAGTAATTAGAACTAAAATTAGACGAGACACCCATGTTGTGATGAAACATTCTAGATTTATGTTATGACTATCTAATATGGAGGCTACACATTCTAAAGTGATTGATATAAAGGCATATGAAGAAGAAGCCTGATTTGCATATGATGGTCATTAATCTAGAAAAGTCTTACGACAATGTGTCACATAAAGTAATTTTGGAAAGGAAGAGGGGTTTGTGGGAGGCATATAAAGATAATTAAGGATATGTTAGAGCTAAAACAAGCTTTCTGTTGGGTGTATGCTTTGGGTGAATTAATTTGGAGCAGTTGGGCTTGGCCGGCCCAAGTTCTAATTAGGCACAGTTTAGTTAGATTATTAACTAAAGGGTTTAACCCTAATTGTAGTCTATATATATTCCTTATTGTACTTGTAATCTTTATCACTCAATAAAAAAAACCCTAGTTGCCCCAAAGAGGAGTAGGTTGCACACCGCAACCGAACCTCTATAAATCTCGTGTCTCTGTTTATTGTTTATTGTTCCTAATTCGTGTGTTTCGTACTAGTTTGATCCTAACAACTGGTACGAAAAAACGAATTAGGGTTCTGTCGTCGCATATTTCTGTCGAATCAGGGTTCTGCCGTCGTTTGGGTTGTCTGATTGTCTGCTGCGTTCTAAACTCAGGTGCATTATTAAACTCGTTTGCTTTCGGTTTTTTGAACTGTTCTCATAGAATAGCAATCAATAGAACAACACTCAAGTTCAGGAAGTTGGCCACTGTTGTGTTTGTTACTATTCTCAGTTCTGACTTGACTGTTGAGCATCTGTGATTTAGAATAATGGCTAAGGATGGGAAAACAAGAATTGAGAAATTCGATGGTCATGATTTCGGATAGTGGAAGATGCAAATTGAGGATTTGCTGGTTCAGAAGGATCTGGAAGCCACCCTATTTGGAAAGAAACCGGATAAGACTTCAGATGAAGACTGGGCTGCTCTTGATAGAAAAGTTGTTTCTGTCTTCAGGCTTTCCTTATCAAAGAATGTTGCTTTCAACATTCTGAAGGAGAAAACAGCTAAAGGCATCATTGGATGCGTTGTCAAACATGTATGAGAAACCTTCTGCTACAAATAAAGTCTTTCTTATTGGAGAACTGGTGAACATAAGACTGAAAGAAGGTGGATTTGTTAATACTCATATCAGTAACTTCAATACTGTCATCTCTCGTTTATTATCTGTCAATATAAAATTCGATGATGAAGTTCAGGCATTGATACTTTTGTCTTCTTTACTAGAAAGCTGGTCAGGAACTGTCACTGCAGTTAGTAGTTCATCTAGGACTACTAAGTTTACTACCGATGCAGTTCGGGATCTGATTTTGGGGGAGGATATTAGACGAAGAGCTTTAGGAGAATCATCGAGTGCTTTCTAAGAGCTGAAATAAGAGGAAGAAAGAAAGAAAGGGGGACTAGTAGAGGAAGATCAAAATCCAGAAATAGGGGTCAGTCAAAGCCCCGGAAAGATATCCAGTGTTAGAACTATAAAGAAACTGGCCATTTCAGAAGTCAATGCCTAAATCTGTCTACCTCAAAAGATAAGAAGGAAGTCAATGTTGTTGAGAATTCTGATTCTGATGCTCTTATCTATTGTGTGGAGAACTCAACTGAGTCATGGATTACGGACTCTGGTGCATCTTTTCATGTTACCACTAGCACGAAGTCGATGAAGAATCTCCGAACAGGTAACTTTGGCAAAGTTCGGTTGGCAAACAACCACACTCTTGGTTACAGGATTGGGAGATATTGATCTGAAAACCTCATTGGGTACCTCGTGGATGTTAAAAGATGTCCAGGTCATTCCTAGCTTGAAAAAGAAGCTAATCTCTGTTGGGTAGTTAGATGATCAGGGATATGATGTCATGTTCGGTGGGGGACAATGGAAGGTAGTAAAGGGGAATCTTGTGATCGCAGGAGCCAAGAACAGGGGGACTCTTTACATGGCTGAAGTTCCAGTGGATGGGATAAACTCAATGACCAGCATGCCGAGTCAATCCAGCTTGTGGCACCAACGACTCGGTCATATGAGTGAAAAATGAATGAAAATGCTCGTTGCTAAAGGTAAGGTTCTAGAATTTAAAAAGGTCGAATTGGAATTCTGTGAACCTTGTGTCTTTGGGAAAAAGAAGAAAGTGTCTTTTGTGAAGACGGGGAAGGCACCAAAAGCTCAGAAATTGGAGCTTGTTCACACTTATGTATTCGGACCAACCTCGGTTTCATCTCTGGGAGGAGCTCATTATTATGTCACCTTCATAGATGATTCAACACGCAAGGTATGGGTTTATTTTTCTTAAAAATAAATCTGATGTCTTTTATACTTTTAAGAAATAGAAAACTGTTGAATTGGAAACTGATTTGAAGGTAAAATGCCTGAAGTCTGACAACAAAGGAGAATACATAAGTGTTGAGTTCCTTGATTACTGTACTAAACACGGTATTCGGATGATATAGATAGTCCCGAGCACTCCTCAGCAAAATGGAGTGGTGGAAAGAATGAACGGAACGTTAAATGAGAGAGCCAGAAGTATGAGACTTAATTGCGGGCTTCCAAAGATGTTTTGGGATGATGCAGTCAACACTGCTGCCTATTTGATTAATCGGGGATTATCAGTACCATTGGGATTCAAGATACTAGAAGAAGAATGGAGAGGGGAAGCAGTCAAATACGGGCATTTAAAAGTTTTTGGGTGCAATGCCTACGATCTAGTGAAAGACGGTGATAAACTTGATGCTAAAGCTAAGAAATACACCTTCATTGGATATGGGTCGGATACAATGGGCTACAGGCTTTGGGATTTTGAATGCAAAAAGGTAGTCAGAAGCAAGCATGCTACATTCAATGAGGTTGAGTTGTATAAAGACAGAATTTCAGCAAACTCACAAGTCCAGAAAGAGCAGGTTTAATTTGAAATTGATGCAAACAAACAAACAACACAACCAGTCACTGAATCAGACACTAAAACTGAAGTTCCTGATTTTGAAAATGATGATATGGGTGGAGATGAAGAAGCAGTGGGAGCTTCTGATAGTGGGAGTTTAGAGTCTGATGATGAACAGTCACCGCAAAATCCAGACCAGTCTCAAAATTAGTTCAGAAGGTCCACCAGAGTCTCCAAACAACTAGAGAGGTATAGTCCTTCGGTTAACTATCTTCTCTTAACTGAAAATGGTGAACCAAGAAGTTTCTCTGAAGCAGTTAAAATGAAAGATTCGCTTAAGTGGGAGCATGCTATGAAAGATGAGATGAGCTCTTTGATGAAAAACAAAACATGGGTACTAACCAAGCTTCCGCCAGATAAAAGAGCTCTACATAATAAATAGGTCTTCAGGGTCAAGGAAGAACATGATGGGTCTAAACGATACAAAGCTCGCTTAGTAGTCAAGGGTTTTCAGCAAAAGAAGGGGGTTGATTGCGATGAGATCTTCTCTCCGGTTGTGAAGATGACAACCATCAGATTGGTTCTAAGTTTGGTAGCTGCAGAGGGCTTACATCTAGAACAATTATATGTTAAGATAGCATTTCTACACGGTGACCTTGATGAAGAAATTTATATGACACAACCTGAAGGGTTTCAGGTTGTCGGGAAAGAAAACTAGGTCTACAAGTTGGAAAAGAGCTTATATGGTCTAAAACAGGCGCCCAGGCAGTGGTACTTGAAGTTTGATAACTTCATGGAAAGGTCGGGGTACAAGAAATGTCAAATGGATCATTGCTGCTATTTGAAGAAGTTCAAGAGCTCTTATATCATTCTACTACTCTGTGTAGATGATATGTTGATTGCAGGGTCAGATATTAAAGAGATCTGCAAGTTAAAGAAAGAAATATCCAAAGAATTTGAGATGAAAGATTTGGGTCCAGCCAAACAGATACTCGGGATGAGCATTTTCAGAAATAAAAGGATGGATCTTTAACACTATCCCAATAAAAATACATAGGGAAAGTGTTGGAAAGATTCAAGATGAATAATGAAAATACCAGGCCTAGAAACACACAATTGGGAAGTCACTTCAAGCTCACCAAAGATCAGTCTTCCAAATCTGAAGAAGAAAGAACAGAGATGGCTAAACTTCCATACGCATCTGCAGTTGGCAGTCTCATGTATTCAATGATCTACACTCGACCAGACATTGCTCACGCAGTTGGAGTAGTTAGTCGGTTTATGTCAGATCCGGGGAAAGAACATTAGGAAGCAGTCAAGTGGATACTTAGATACTTAAAGGGTACTTCTAAAATGGGGTTATGTTTCAAGGGTAACTTAGATACTTAAAGGGTACTTCTAAAATGGGGTTATGTTTCAAGGGTAAAGATGCCACTCTTAAAGGGTATACTGATGCTAACTTGGGTGGCTGTAAAGGGACATTTAAAAGCACTATCGGGTAGAATTGTACAAAAAAACCGGTTCGGGAACCGGTTCGGCCAAAAAAACCGGAACCGGTTTGAGGCCCAAACCGGTTTCAAA
>BJCM01275443.1:0-21429 GCA_018326385.1 Flaveria bidentis | reverse complement strand
CTATTGAAGAGAACTTCTTCAGCTGTTATGACAACTTCTGAACTTGATCTTTAGACTATCTTCAGACTTTGTCTTCAGCTTTTGTCTTCAGACTTTGTCTTCAGACTTTGTCTTCAGACTTTGTCTTCAGACTTTGTCTTCAGACTTTGTCTTCAGACTTTGTGTTCAGACTTTGTCTTCAAACTTTGTCTTCAGCTTTTGAATTCAGACTTTGTCTTCAGACTTTGTCTTCAGACTTTGTGATGTCTGTGGGACTTAAAGGTTTTTCTGATATGCTCATTGGTTCTTTTGGTCCAACATTTTCTGCATATAACATTATAAGGGGATCTAGTTTTTATTTACAATTATACTTTTACACCAAAATTGAGCTAAAATTTAGTATTTTTCCGGAGATAGTTGATTCGTCCACTTTAAGAGTTGCTTGCGTAGTTGCTCTTAGGGTC
The DNA here is from genome assembly GCA_018326385.1 of Flaveria bidentis. Lineage (NCBI taxonomy): Eukaryota > Viridiplantae > Streptophyta > Magnoliopsida > Asterales > Asteraceae > Flaveria > Flaveria bidentis. Next base: position 20,986 of record BJCM01275443.1, on the reverse strand, counting down.
TTGGGCCCTCAATTGTAGATACATGGGGCTTACATAATATTACTTATCTTCATTTGGAAACTCTTCTAACTAAAAAGAAAGTACTTTAGCAATCCACTAATTATTCTAGATTTTGATGTTTTCGGGTGGCAAACATATAGAACATATTTCACTTTATTTAATATCTTTTGTCATTAAAACAAATTCTGTCATTTCAAATGATAGTTTTCGTGCATGTCACATCCAACAATTAAAAATGAAAATCGATACTAAATTTGATCAAAATTCAGACCGTAAATGGATTCAAACTAATTCTAATTAATAAATCCAAATTGTGTCTTAGATCAAATGAAACTTAAACTTTACTTTTAATTTATAAGAAGGAATATGTGAAAAATATTATGTTATTGCACACATTTGGATTACTTAACCATATATAATTTATATTACACTAATCTCTTTACTTTTAACCCATAAGCTTGAGTTAATAAGCTCACAAGCTCTTCAAGAATCTCTATTGATTCTTCAAATTTTAAACAAACTTACCCAAGCATTAATGATTCAAATGAGTATAGAATTTAGTATTCTTTTATTAAGTTTTGTATTTTAATTATGAATGATGCTTACATGATTTTAAATCTATAGATAATTGCTTTCAAACTGCCCAAAATTACGTAGAATGCCAGATTTATGACATTAGTTTTTTGTAATTTTCACATGATTCATACATGATATTTCTTACTATTACTTAACTACATGTATGCTCATTATTATGGTTGTAATATTGTAATTTTTACACGATGCATACAAGGTGTATTAGTGTTATCTTGCCCTCAAATTATACCTAGATTATGATATGTTCCCTCTAATCTCATTATTTTGTATGTGGAATGTTAGGGTTTTGCATCTCTAGCAATTCCAGTTTATAGTCTATAGATATCATATTCAAGCATGCAAGAGTAAAACCGAAATTATAATATAATCACATATCTAAATGTATCTAAAATTACATATATTGAAAAAGGCACTCCTATTACATGAGAAAAAAGCTAACAATGATTGAAATTTTCATAAAAATGGATCGCCAGTTTAAGTAAATAATATGATGCAAATAGCAAGTTGAAAATTAAAAAAGCATGGATCACTAGTATAGTAAATAATATGGTACAAATAGCAAGTTTACTCATGTGTTACCACACGTTATGTAACGGGTTTGTTTTTTACATTGTTATGATGGTTAAACTACTGCTACTCATAATCTGAAAGTGCCGAATAAAATAAAATACATAACGCAAATTACTTATTAAAGGTTATCATTTGCTAAACATATTAATACTTGAAACATTTCCATCCATTAGCATCATGTAGGCTCACCCGTAGTATTGTATAGACATATTAACCTATAAGATGTTAAATAAAAAAAGTTTCCATTTTTCTCTGTTGTTTCCTCTTTTGTACTTTACATATTATCAACACAGACTATTCTTTTAATAACTTGCATTCAGAGGTGGTCATATTAACCAATAAGATGTTAAATAAAAAAAGTTTTCATTTTCCTCTCTTGTTTTCTCTTTTATACTTTTATATGTTATCAAAACACACTATTCTTTTAATAACTTGCATTAAGAAGTGGAGGTTTAGAAGATAAGATCTAAAGACCACAAATGTTATGTATAATAAAGGTGATAATTTTCGACCCTTTCTTGGTGTAGTTTTTGGTTTCTAATACTTTGCTTATATAATCTTTTCATATGGACTACAAAAACAAAATAACTACCAAGTTTCTCTATTGATATTGTTTAAAAATTCCTAATTACAACTACAAAACATATGCTTGTTGTTGATTCATGAAAAAGATGATGTTACAAAAAACTTAAAGATTCAACACTGGTTATCAACTACAGAAATCAGCCAAGTGCTGATCAACAGTCAATTAGCACCAAGGGGCTACTTGTTAGCCTCTTAATGGTCATCAAGAGGCTACCTCTTTTTTGTTCATAATTTTTTAAATGTTAAGAGGTAACCCTAATGCTGAATGGTTAAGAGGTACTATTAAGATTTAATATCTTAACCATTCAGAATTAGAATTACTGCTTAACCATAAGAGGCTATGAACCATTAATAGGCTATGAACCATTAATAGGTAGTCTTTTAATGACTATTAAGAGGCTACCAAACAACCTCTAACTCTAATGGGTTGTTGATTCACTATTGTTGATATGCACTCAACTAGATGAGTTGTTGATAAACCCATACACTAGACAAGACTGTCTGTATTAAAGCTAGTCAATGGTTGCAATGTTCTGCCTTTTGGAGACAACATTGTACTAAAAAGCTAATCTTTTTGATGTGTCGATTGTCTGACTGTGATGTACAACTTTTAATACTAAACATAGAATAGATAAAGATTTATCCAAAGTGTTTAGCTTTCTTGATATAAATACCTCACACTTGTATAGTTTTTATGTGAGCTTGTTAGCCCAGTTGTTATCTGCTGAATATTTCTCTTTGTATTCAGAGTTAATCAAGATAATACTTTGAAAGAATATCTTGTGTACTTATTTTACTCAAAGTATTTGTGTTTGATAGTAAGATAGTTCACTTAGATTCTGCATTTGTCATCTACTAATCACTAGAAAAGTCTTGTTAGTCCTTAACTTGATCCAACGAGTGGTATCAATGCATTCACTCTTGATTTTCTTGAAGTCCCCTTTCAACAAATCACTTGTTTTTCTTTTGATCACACTTTCAAACACTATATTTCTTCATACCTCTTTTTCCATTCATAATAACTATCGTAGCCATCTTAAGTAACCATGAATTGGAGAATGGCACTCAAACCAAGCCTTCCATTTTTACACCACGTGATTATGATACTTGGGAAATTCAAATGGAAGATTTTCTAAGGAATCAGGATTTGAGACTCTAGCTCTCAATCCTGAATGTCCCATATGTCCGTATGGTCCAAGCTTCTAGTGAAGATGGAGCAATGATTCCCAAAGATCTTATTAGGTACTTAGATGAAATCTAAAGAATATGGATGTAGACTTAAAAGGTATGTGACTAATCAGGATAAGGGTACCAAACAACATCATTCATGGCTTTAAGAAATTCACAACTGCTGAGAAGTTATGGGAAGCATTAAAGGCCGGATTTGAAGGGACTGAAGACGTGAAGGAAAAAAGATGTATTAAAGCAAAAGTTCAAAAACTTTGGTTTCACAAGGATAGAAACCATGACTGCTACATATCCCAGATATGTTGAACTGCTACACTCTTTGAATTAAGCTAGGGTGAAGATAAAGAATTGTGATATTATCATAAAGTTCTTGAGGTCACTACCGAAGATATGGGTGGTTTACAATGTGTCTATAAGAAGAACTAAGAATTTAAAGACAATGACTCTTAATTAGTTGTATGGTCCTCCAAGTGCCTATCAAATGGAGATGGAGATGAAGAGTTACACGACAATCATCAAACTCTTTAGAGTCATTAGCACTTATGTGGCTCCCATTCAATAACCCTATCACCCTCAAGCCTATCAAGTTCTAACATGGCTCATTAAGCTCCTATGATCACATATCCAGAATCTCCAACTGCTAAATCATAGTCCTTACCATCTTTTAGCGGATGAAATCTGCAGCCCTCATCATCTTTTTCATCAAACCACTCATCTAGCTTAGCCTTTGTTAGTGAACAGGCCAACATCTTTCAACTCTTAGAAGAAGATATTGAATGCATTCATCAAGATGATCTTGAGAAATGGACATCAACTATCAAATAGCCATGATCTCTTTCAGGAGTAAATAGTTCCAACAGAGAACTGAAAGAAAGATTTTAAGGCAAAGAAGATTAGGATTTGGGTTTGACAAAATCAAAGTAAAGTGTTTCAATTGCAACCAGTTGGGACATTTTGCCAAAGAGTGCAAAATACTTAAATCAAACCCTTCTCCCCAAGCTCATCAAACTACAAACCATTAACAACTTTCCAAAACTCTCTACTTTTAGCAATTAAAGACATACAACAATTGTAGCCTCTTGAGAAGAGGTGATTGATTAGAGCTTTCAAGCAGAAGATATCATTCCTATCAATAATGCACTGATGGCAGGAAGCTTAACCTCTTCACCTCATGCAAGTTCAGAACCTTGCTATACTCATGAGTGTATTGCTAAAGTAAACATGTACGAAAGTCATAATTTGAATCTCTTGAATGATGTGAAATCAATCAACATTCTTAAATTTGATGTTAAGAAAACTGATCAAGCTCAAACAAAAAAGATAAAAGAGCTAGAAAAGGTTGTTTTTAATTAAAATATGAACAAACAAACTTGGAGACCTAAATTAATAACTTTTTGAACAGATTGAAATCAACATAATTTCAATTAGAAATAGCTAAAACATATGTTGATAAATACAATATTCAAACTGAAAAGTTTAAAATATTACTTGCCTTTACTGAAGAATAATATTTTTTTATCAAACCAAGACATGGTTATGATATAATGTTGTGGAACGACTACTTGTATACACTCCACATACCCTAAAATGTAACATCGAGGTAAATGAGCAAGTATATGCTGATCCAATCCATATAAAGCTAACTGCTAAAAATGAAAAAAATAAAGGAGAAGTTAAGGTGATAGAAGAAAGAGAAAAGATGAAAAAATGAAGGTAAGAAAGATAAGAAGAGGAGGGAAAAAATCAAAGAAAAATAAAGAAGTGATTCAGGAAGTGAAGTTTGTCAAAGAAAACTCATCTTTCGACATTATAAAACCAATTGTTGAGTTGGCCCCCTCTATCAAGTCAAAACCCCACTCAAACCACAGCTGAAACAAGAAGGCACATAATAGACATTATTGTGCGGGAACCTCAAACTCTTCAAAATAGATACCTCAACCATATGTTCAAAAGTCTATTTCTAAAGCAGTAAAGATTCATAACAAGAAGTTCCTAAGAAAGAAAATTGATCTTTCCACTCACATTTACTACAAGTTGATACAAGAACGTGTGTGGAACTGAGGAAAATCAACAGATGAGATTTTCAAGTAAGAAGGTGATACTTGAAGATTTCATTGATCATGAGATGATAAAGAAAGGAAAGATAAAGGAGATGAAGAAGGAACTACAGGAACTCAAGATGGAGATCAAGACAACTAGGCAGTAGATAAAGATCATATGCCTAGTATATGGGGAAGACAATTACTTTGCAAAAGATTATCAATACAATCGATTAACTCACTCCATTAACCACTTTAGATCCTCCAAAAGGTTTGTAGCTACTGATTAACCACTGAGAAGAAAAAAACGTCCTCACAAAGTTATTCGGAACACAAACAAGTTTAGTGCCAATCTCAAGAAAATCTCAGCATCTCTAAATGATCTGCCGAGCAAATCAGCTGCTACAAACCTCAAGAAGAAGTCTTTTAAGAAATCCTCACTATCTCCAAAAGCTTCAAAAGGTCATAAGAGGAAAGATGATATCAAAGCGTTCAATAAGTCAAAGCCAATAACAAAGTCTGGAGACCAAAGACATCTACTAAAGCTAACAAAACCATAGATGACCTGAAACCTAAAAAAAAGCTTTCAACATTTAAAATTGATAAAAAATTGCTGAAATCTAGAAGAACCAAGACTAAACAGGCTTAGGTTTCCATTCATCACTAACCAACTTATGCGTGTGCAGGGACATCCGTAAACCAAAGATAACTTGTGTATTATGGATAGTGGATGATCTCGGCATATGAAATGTAACAGATCATGCTTATAAATCTTGAACCATATGATGGTAGATCTGTTACATTTGGAAGTGATACAAATGGAGGATACATTATTGGTAGAGGGACAGTCAGAAATGAAAAGGTAAGCTTTGATAAAGTAAATTATGTGAAAGACTTGACCTATAATCTATTGAGTGTATCTTAGTTATCTGATAAAAAACATAACACTCTCTTCAAAAAGTATGAATGTATTGTTTTATCTATTGGTTTTGTAATACCAAATGATAAAATACTTTTAAGAGCCCTAGTATGAACAATATGGTCAACATGTATATTGCATATCTTTATTTCTAAAGCTTCAAATAATGAGTCCTCCATTTGGCATAAAAGGCTAGCATTTGTAAATCTATAAACATGAATAAATTAGTTTGAAACGAGTTAGTCACTGGACCTTCGAACAAGGAGTTTACATGTGTTGATCATTGTGTTGCTTGTCAAAAATGAAAAGAATATTAAACTTCTCATAAGTCTTAAAAGTTGAATTCTGTCACAGCTCCTTTACACTTATTAAACATGGGTTTATTTGGCCCAGATGGTGTAAAGAGTTTGGGAAGAAAATCATATTTCTTAGTAACAGTAGATGACTTTACAAGATTCACTTGTGTTTTTTTCTAGAAACCAAAGATAAAACTACTGAAATTATAAAATCATTTATTATTAATATTAAGAACCAAATTAATCAAAAGGTTAAAATTATCACGTGTAATCAGGGAACATAATTAAAAAACCACACTCTTGATTCTTTTTATGAATCCAAATGTATATCTAGACAATATATTGCTCTTAGAACTCCTCAGCAAAACGAAGTTGTTGAAAGGAGAAATATGGCACTTATTAAGGCTACAAAGACCATGTTGTCTGATTCAGAACTTCCTATAACATTCTTGGTTGAAGCAACCGGCACTACGTACTATGTTTAGAACAAGGTATTAATAGTCAAGACACATGGGAAAACCTCTATGTATAGTGGCATACGAGAAGACCATTCATAGGATTCTTAAGACCTTTCGCATGTCCATGCACTCTACTAAATAACAAAGATCACTTATCCAAATTTGCTGAGAAATAAGTAGATGGGTTCTTTGTAGGATACTCATTTGAAGCTAAGACTTACCGCGTATACAACAAAGTTGACCACATCATTGAGGAATCTAAGAATGTCATATTTAATGAGAATTCCTCAAATAATATTATAAGTACCCCAAGTTGGATGTTTGATCTAAATAGATTCAAAAATGCCTTTAATTATTTTCTTAAAAATGTTTCTAGAGCCTTATTTGAAAGATCAACAGACCCCCAGATCACAAGTGCTAAAACTATAGAGTTGATCTATCATCTAATATTGGTTACATCAGATCAACTGTTAATCCTATCCAGCCACAACCAACAAAAGTAGATGCTATATAAAAATATTATGAATCAATTATCACATGCTCATGATGACACATCAGATAAAAAGTCCCATGATTTTTTGGTACTAGACAATTTATTGATAAAGAGACAAGCATGGCAAAAGTTAAAAAATAATTCAATTCTACAGCTGATCCATTCATTCTCACTAATCCATCCGTCAAACTTCTTGAAACAAATTTCTTCAATTCGGACCTATATCAATGTAACATCTGACCCATTTGGTAATAAAACCAAAACCCGGACCAATTTTCATAGCATTGAAACCATTTGACATGAAACTGATCAAATTGTGCCTTTATAATCTAGGGCAAATCATCATATCAATACTCTTAAACTATTTGAACTCCCAATTTCATCTAAAACTTGCTTAGACATCGATTTCATCAAATTGGTACTCATCGGCCTGCAACTATATGGTTCGACTTCTTCTGGACTTTTTCAAGTTAATTGATGGAGGGCTTTTACCCATAATTGACCTCTAAAGCTTCATCAAACATCAATTAAACTAAAATCATCATCATTAGTTCGATCAAACTTTGCTCTTTGTCGTGACTTGTTCTATCATCTGTGAACATCAATTAGATGTTAATCAAGTAAGATAATCACACTTACACACTCAATTTTACTTGGGGATCAAAAGCCCTAATGTTAATTTGATTAACATGCATGAATTATTGCTCAATTTGATTGAAATCGATTTATAAGGTTCCTTTGGGGATTTCATATTAACAACTTTTAAATTATAAATTTGGATTTTAAGCAGATTTGGGCTTATGCCCAACTGGTTAACACACATTCTTTCCATATAAGGGACCCACGTGTGACCCCGGGCACCCTCAAACCCTTTTTAAACTTTTATTTTTAATTATTTTAGAATTCTAGAAAATTTTAATATATTATTAAATTAAAATAAAAATTATTTGTTAACTAAAACCATTTAAAAATTATTAATTAATTTTGAAAATTCTAAAAGATATAATTTTTACATTAATTATCTTTTATAGAATAAAATATTTATAAAAATTATTATCAAATTTACTATTGTATAGAAATTATTTTGTCGATAATATTCATTCTAGAAATCCCTATTTAATTTCTTAAAATTCTAAACCATATAATTCAATGATTTAATATTACAAAACCATTACAAAAGTATTTGTAGGTTTAACTTTAAAAATTTATAAAATGATTTTTTCTAACCAACAAATTATTTAACGTAATCATCAAAACCTCAAATTCCAAGTTAACCCTAATTCATCCTTAGTCTTTAAATCATTATTATTTTAACAAAAAGACACCAAACCTCAGGTTGAAACCGTGAAGAATTTTGGTGTCAAGTCTTGTATTCTATCATTTCCAAAACTATTGGATCAGATAAGGCTGGTGCAACCAAAACAACACTTTGAAAATTTTGGTACAAATGATAAAATCTTCCGAAGGCAAAGCTGCACTTTCAAAGGTTAATGTATAAGAACTTCCGAAGAAGGAACTATGTCTTCCGAAGATAAAATGAATCCATCGTCTGAAGACAAACACTCGGAAGACTTTAAGACAAAGACTTCCAAAGTATAAAGACTTGAAGATGAGTAGAAGTCTTAGAATAAGTAGATTCTTCTGAAGTATAAGTGGCTTCGGAAGAACTTGTTCTTTCGAAGCCAGTTAACATTCGAAAGAACTTGTTTTTCCTAAGCCAGTTAACCTTTTAAAGAACTTGTTCTTCCTAAGCCAGTTAACATTCGGAAGAACCTACTATGAACCGGTGGATATTAATATGGTCCTTTTGACAAGTTGCTGCGACCTCTGATATACTACATGGTGTTTTCCTACGCCTATATAGATGACCATACTTTATTCACTGTTCATTGTTTATCAATTAGTACAATTACCAACTTTAGTTGGTAACAAAAAGGTAAGTCATGGACCTGTTATAACTACCTTATCTAGGATAGTATTTTACCTTATATACCATACTACTAGCAATGTAGTATTTGTTTAGTAGTAATTCCCAGTCGGTAATCAAAGTATAGCCGGCTATAGATAGTAGTATATATAGTTCTTATTGTAAAGTCATTTGTATGATTGTAAGAGTCTTGTAAACTTTGAGTTGAAAAGTAATATATACAAGTATCTTGAAAACCATTTCTTGTGTCTTTCTTACTTAGTATATTATTATCAACTCTTAACGGGTTCTGCTTCATCACTCATGTGTGATGTAGTGAGTTCAAGAGAGAATACTTGTGTTGAGTGACCATAACCGATCTTACAATTGGTATCAAGGCATTCCAAGCTCTTGATTGTGAGATCTTACCATCCCAAATCACCTTATCTATTCACTCATACACTCACCTCACTCAAAATGGCCATCAATTAGAAATCTTCTTAATTCTGAAATGGGAACAATGACTAAAGCTCCTATCATCACTCTTGATAACTTTAGATATTGGTGCATGCGCATTGAAGGGTTCATTAAATATCAAGATGGCAAAATGTGGAGATCTATCACCCATGGTCCTTACAAGCCAAAAATGGCAGCACTAGCCGGTAATGGTGCCATGATAAAGAAAGCCATTGAAGATTACTCAGATGAAGACTTCAAGAGAATGGACATCGTTAGCAAAACCATGACTGTACTGCTTACGGTCATACCGAACTCCATAATGGTAGGCTTTGAGCACTGTAAGTCAACCAAAGAACTCTTTGATGCTTTAACATTGATGTATTTTTAGTTCCGATAAGTCAAAGAAAGATTCCATGAAGCAACTGTTCGAAAACTTCACCTATATTACTGGAGAGACCCTTAGCCAACAATACTTCAGGTATATGGATCTTATTTCATCACTTCAGTATGTAAGAGTGACTCTTGAGAAAAGAGATCTATCAAGAAAGTTCATGAGTGTACTTCCTCTTGAGGAGACTTTCTATTGTGTCTCTATCAAGAGGATAGAGAATTTAAACACTCTCATAATGACTGAACTATACGACATTCTTGATGGATACCGTGTAGAGATGGAGACTTAGAGAGGCTACCAGATGAGAAGAACCTCTGGTCCTTATACTAACAATGCTTTAGTTGTTGCTAAAGGATCAAGACCCCCAGTCCTCATAGTATCTGACTTAATCTCAACAATAATCATGTCCTCTGGGCCATACATCACTTTTCTTGAGACACCAAGGTCTAAACAGGGTCAATCAAATCCCTTCTCGGACAATTGTGCCTTTGTTTTAGTAAATGAGCATTCTAGTGACTTTCAGTTTTGCTTTGATGATCTAGAACGTTTTAGCCCAGATGATGTTGAATACATGGACGTCATTCAAAAAATGGCTCTGTTGACTTTTAGAACAAAGAACTTGTTTAAAATAACTGGAAGGAAGTTCACTCAAAACCCAGTCAACAGCAAATTCAGGTTTGACAAAACCAAGGCCAAGTGTTACAACTACAATCAACTTGGTCGTTTTATCGGGGAATGCAAAGCTCCAAAATCCAATCCAGAATCCACTCTAGCCTCCATAGATCCTATCACATCTAAAGCTGTTACAAAGCCAACTAAACAAAAAATTGTTGTTGTTGCTCAATAAGTTGACTGGAGTTTCATGGTGCAAGATGTGACTCCCGCTCAAGCACTCATGGCTGGAACTGATGATAGTAAGGTATATGAACACCTCTGTACTCCAATTTGTATTGCTAAAGTCAAACCGTATCAGGAAAATAACATGAAAATCAAATCTGATATTGAGTCTTTAAACATCCTAAAATCTAATTTTAAAAGGGCAGAATCTGACTATAAAATGAGAATTGAAGAGTTAGAGAAAATTGTGTCCTCTTTAAAACACGAACACTCCAATTATAGGGCTCAAATCAAAGATTTAATTTCTAAGTTAGTTGAGGCTCAAGCCCAACTAGTAATAGGTTAGGCTAAAGCAAAGAAGTATGCTATTGAAGAGCATAACTTCAAAACCATTCTTGCATCAACCTCCTACTCGAAGGTCTGTTATCAAAACAAAGGTGGGTTAGGAACCAATGAAATTACTCCACCACATTCCTATGAGTCTGTAAGATAACCAAGATGTGGTACTAAAGAGCAAGAGGTTTTATCTGTTGACCCCTTACCTAATGAGAAGAAGAATGATGCAATCATGGAGACCATTACATGGAAGGATCAGGTAGAAAAACCCATCCTCATGAGTGATGATCAACCTCTAACCACTAAAGCCAGAAGAAATAAAGCTAAGGCAGCCAGAAAAACTGCCATTAAAGTGGTTGAGTCCAAGCTAAAGATAGACCCAAATCAAAAGGGTGTGTTTATCTCAGCTGGATTCCAAGTGTTTGGAAGTTCTAATCTAGAAAAAAGTGTAGTACCAACACTCCTATCCAACTGAAGGATCATAAATTGAAAAGGAAGACTATTGATGATGAAAAGAAGTGAAAGAAACAATAGTCCTCACACCCCATGAAGAGCAAAATTGAGTGCATAATATGGGTCTGCACAACCACATGGCTAAAGATTGTTACTACAATCCTGCAAGCACATATTATGCAAATAATGTTAAGAAAGAAGGAGACAAGAAGGGTTTCATATTTGGACATATCACATGGTTCAAGTGTTAAGATAAGGAAAACTTTTTTCCGAAGCCAAATTGCTTTCGGAAGAAACTCACTCTTCCGAAAGGAATATAGCTTCAGAAGACAAGCCAAAGAAAATTGAAAAGAGCAAAAGAATTCCTTTGAAACCTTCCTAAAAGAAGATTGCTTTGGAAGAAAAGGTGGTGAAAGCCTCTTCCAAGAAGAAAGAAAGAAAGCTATGCTGCTCAAGCTTAATCAAGTTCATCTACATTAATCAACCAAAGGATGGAATGGAAGATTAGAGAAGATGCTGCAACCCAAACCTCTTCTTCACAAACCACAATTGAACCCCATTCATACATTTTGTTTCAATTATGTCATCCACATTGGAAGATCCCAAGACTAACAAGGCTTGGGTTTCCAGTACTAACTAAAATTTTCACCTTATATGCAAGGGCATCCATATGACAAAAATGGCAATATATGGATTATGGACAGTGGATGCTCCAGGCACATGACAGGAAACAGATCTCTTCTTCAATAATTTTAACACTTTGATGAAAGCTCCTATTCAGATTGGAGGTTAAACCGGAGGATACATTTCTGGTAGAGGTAGTGTTCCAATGGTAAGTTAAAGGTCGACAAAGTAAACTTTGTCAAACAGCTTGAACACAATCTTTTAAGTGTTTCTCAGTTCTATGATCAAAAGCACCAAATTATTTTCATAAAACATGAGTGCATTATCCTCAAACCTGGGATGATAGTTCCTTAGGAATTAGTGCTTCTTAGATCTTCTAGGAAAGGGGATATGTATAAGCTTGATATGAACAATGCTTCCCTATTGGGTGAAGTATCATGCTTTCTTTCCAAAGCTAATGATGATAAGTCAACTTTGTGGCATAAAAGAATGTGTCATGTTAATTTTAAAACCATGAATAATTTGGTTAAAAATAACTGGGTACATGGTGTGCCTAACAAGGAATTTTTGTATAAAGATAACTGTGTTGTATGTCTGAAAGGAAAGCAACACAGGGTATCTTATAAATCCAAAGAAGTTAACTCTATCACCACCCCATTACACTTATTGCACATGGATCTATTTGGTCCCACAAATATAATGAGCATTGGAAGGAAATCATACTGCCTTGTGATAGTTGATGATTTCATTAGATTTACATGGGTATTATTTTTAATAACTAAAGATGAAACTACTGAAACTTTAAAACTTTTATTCTTAAAATAGAAAATAAAATTGATCACAAGGTTAAAATAGTTAGAAGTGATCAAGGGACTGAGTTTAAGAATTAAATTCTTGACTCATTCTGTAATTCAAAAGGGATTTCCAAACAATATAGTGCTCCTAGGGCTCCTAAATAAAATGGTGTTGCTGAGAGGAGAAGTAGGACACTTATCGAGGTTGCTAGAACTATGTTAGCTGATTCAAAGTTGCCTCTAACATTCTGGGAAGAGGCAGTCAACACTACATGCTATGTGCACAACAAAGTTCTTATAGTTAAGCCCCATGGGAAAACCCCTTATGAGTTATGGAACAAGAGACCACCGTTCATTGGTTTTTTAGGTCCTTTGACAGTATGTGGACCATACTTAACACAAAGGACAGTTTGGCAAAATTTGTTGAAAAGTTGGATGATGCTATCTTTGTTGGATATTCCTTAAACTCTATTGCTTATAGAGTTTACAACATAAAAAATCAACAATTTGAGGAATCATCCAAGATTGTTGTAAATGAGCACACTTCTTTTGTTAGTGGGAATGGTCCTGACCATATTATTGATTTAGATTTGTTTCCAAACTATTCTAAACCTTCTTGTGAGAATGTTTCAGCTATAATAGGAACACAAAATGACTCAAATGATAATCAACTGTTTGAGTTATCTAGACCTTTTCCAAGTTCTCAAAGAATTATTGAAAATCAAGCTCCCACGAATATAAGATCTAAAAGCATTACTATCTTAGGAAAAAGTGGAGCTTCAAATAATTGTCAACAAAGTGAGCCTCAGAACTCATCAAGTGACAACTCAAATAGTGCACAACACCAAGCTGATGGAAGAAATAATGAGAAGGAATATGAAACTATTAAGAATGTTGCTCCATAATAAAATCATATTGATGTTGTCTCTCATTCATTCAACTATTCTTCATTAAATGAATATGAGACATCAACTGATCCAAGTGTTCAAAATTCATAACACTCACCTAGCTGAGAACATCATTGGAGATGTTTCAGAAGGTGTGAGAACAAGAGGACAAACTCATAATAGGAATGTTTGTTTGTACTTGTGCTTCATTTCTTAGATGGAACCAAGAAAGGTATTGAATCAATGCAGGAGGAGTTGCTTCAATTCAGAAGACAAAAGGTTTGGAACCTATGTCTACTACCATCTAGTCAAGTACCCAGTGGCACAAAGTGGGTATTCAGAAACAAAATGGATGATAGAGGCTTGATTATCGATAACAAGGAAAGACAAGTAGTTCAAGGGTACACACAAGAGGAAGAAATTGATTACACTGATGTCTTTGCACCTGTTGCAAGACTTGAGGCAGTGAGGATCTTTCTTACTTATACAACATCCAAGAATTTTACAGTTTGCCAGCTTAATATCAAGTGTGCTTTTCTATATGGGGATATAGACAGAGAAGTCTATGTGTGCTAGGCTCTAGGATTTGAAGACCCGCAACATCCTAACTACGTGTGCAAATTAGATAAAGCTCTCTATGGGTTTCACCAAACACCTAGGCTGTGGTATGAGACTTTGTCTTAGTTTCTCCTAAAAATTTTTGCACTAGAGGTACCATTGATAAGACATTATTCATAAGAAAATCTGGGAAAGACATTTTCCTAGTACAAGTCTACATTGATGACATCATATTTGGTTCCTCAAATGACCAAAGGTGTAAAGTCTTTGAAAGCATTATGAAGAAGAAGTTTGAGATAAGTTCCATGGGAAAAATGGACTTTTTCCTTGGAATCCAGGTAAAGCAAATGAATGATGGGTTCTTTATCAATCAATCTAAATATGTGAATGACATTTTAGAAAGATTTGAAATAAAGGATTGTAAGCCAGCAAAGACACCTATACCTAGAAATCACAATCTTTGTCATGACTCTAAGGGGGAGGATACTGATCAACATTAGTATAGGGTAATTATTTGATCTCTGATGTATCTCACAACAAGTAGATCTAATATTATGTTTAGAACCTGTATTTGTGCAAGATATCAGGTTGTCCCAAAGGAGTTTCACTTAGTTGCTACCAAGAGAATCCTTAGATACCTTAAAGGAGCTCCCAAGCTGGGTCTCTGGTATCCTAGGAATTAAGTCTTCAATTTCTATGGCTACACTGATAGTGACTATGGTGGAAACAATATCAACAAGAAATCAACATCAGGAGGATGTCAATTTCTTGGTGGAAGGATCATCTCGTAGCAATATAAGAAGCAATCATGTGTCTCAACATCAACTGCTGAAGCTGAATACATTGTTGTTGCTAGTTGTTCTGCTCAGATGTTGTGAATTCTAAATCAAATGTTAGATTATGGCTTCAATTTCATGGATACTACTCTCCATATTGACAACAAGAGTGCCATTTCCATTATATAAAATCCGGTGAAGCACTCCATGACAAAGCACATTGATATCAGGTATCATTTTATTAGAGATATTCATGAGAAAAATTTGATCAAACTAGTCAAAGTTGACTCAAATGAATAATATGTTGATTTGTTCTCCAGAGCATTTGATGAAAAAAGGTTTAAATATCCAATCACAGCTATTGGAATGATAAACATTGACTAGCTTATCTCCTATGAAAAACCTTTTCAACATGTGTTTTATTTATGTCATACAATTTAAGTCCAGTTACAAAAAGTAGTTGTTCCAAATTTGCTAAGTATGAATTCTTCCGACGAGAAACTTTCCCTCGGAAGATATCTTATCAATCTTCTGAAAGAAAATTTCTGTAAGTTAGTATTATCTTTAGAAAATTTTTATGCCTTGGAAGAACATTTGATGCTACATCAAATCTTTTTTGAAGTGTTAAAACTTTATTCGAAAGACTTTCTTACTCTCGAAAGTAGGATTATCTTACCTTCAAAAGTAAGTTTGGTTTCAGAAGAGATTACTCTCTGAAAAATCATACTCTCGGAATAAAGCTTTACTATGTAACAGAAATCTTTGTGCCCCACTCTGTAAAAAGGTAAATATTTTCTTAATGATTTCGAAATATTTAAAAGACTTATCCTTACCGCCCCAGTCAAATATACCCAAACTATCATTTCACCTTATCCATCCACCATTTTACCCCATTTAAATATTTCTAACCTCTCTCCTTAATCTTTTTACCGACTTGCAAGCCCTAAGTTTATTTCATCTTCACTTTTATACTCTAAAATTACCTCACTTTTTCTGAACTTTTTCAACAATGGCCCTAAATCCCCAGCACAACCAAGTCGCACTCCTTGACTCTTCAAAGGATGCTGACTTCTCTGAAATCATCCATTTTATGAAACAATCCACCTACTACACCGCCCTTACTGTAATTCCTCTTGTTTACTCCAACTATATGTCCGAATTCTGGGCAAATTGTCAAACCGACACTATAAATGGAGTTAAGGTTATCAGGTCGAGGATTTATGGCAAAGAGTTAGTCATATCTAAACAAACCTTCAAGGAACACCTAGAGCTTCAAGATGAAGGCAATGCTACTGAATTCTCCAAATATGATACGGAGGACACATATGCCCAAATGGGATATGGTGGAGATGTAAGCAGATCAACGGTCTACAAATTCAATTTCTCCTACAATTGGAAATTCTCGCTTCACATAGTACTCAAGTGTCTGTCAAACAAATCATGGGGTTAGGATCAGATTCTATATAATTTAGGATGCTTAGTTCATGGGTTGGTAAAGAGCTTTCGGTTCAACTACTTCAAATTTGTGCTGAACAACCTTAGAGGTACCCTTCAAAGGGAAACATTATACATATATCCTAGGTTTATTCAGCACATTATTAACTGTGAGCTGGACCAGGACAAGCTTGTCCATGAAGACATTCTTCTTGTTCCTCACATGAGGCCAGGCATCTTCAAGATCCTGAAGAGGGTGTCCACCAACTTCACCGGAAGACACACTATGCTTCTTTCAGATATGATTGGGCCAATGGCTCTTGGTGACATCCTTGTAAGCCCCATAGGTGATGATCCCACACCAGACACACCGATTTCAATGCCAATTCTTCCTACCCATCCCATCAAGTTTACATATTAGAGACGCTCCAAACCAACCCTTGTTCAATCTACTCTGATTGAACAAGTTCCCCCTTTTCAACACAAAAAGGCTAGAGTGGAAAAATAGGCTCCCACTCAGTATGAGATCGAACCATCCTCCTTACTTGACCTCAATATGGGTATTTAGTCTCCTTAGTCTCGATCCCATGAGCCCCAAACCCAAACCTTAAGCCCTTATGGTGAGTCACTATACACCCCTAAGCAACTAAAAAAGGAAAGCTAAATCATAGGCTCAATGCCTCTAGATATTGATCAACGTCCCGGGTCATTAGGCATAACTTCTATATCCTTCACTAACACGCTAACTGGTTTTGATGAAGATTTCATGTTTCTTCAAGGACATGATGTTAATCTACAACACCCATCTAAAGATCAACTGAACCTAGAGAAACCTCTAACTTCTAGCCCCCATCAAAAAAGCCAAACTAAGGTGAGTGCTACTGATGTGGAGGGAACTCATGTAGATTTAGTTGCCACTACTGAGAGTGTCTTATTGGACTCTCAGGATAGTGGTAGCATCTCTAGGTCTGAATCTGCGACAACTCTAGCTGTTGATGACTATGAAAGAGACATCACCTCGCAGAGGAAACCAGGGTGCCAAGAAACCACATCTGGTAGTGAAGATGAACATACAAGGTATATTATCTCATCTCCCCGTGATCCTTCTAAAGAAGATGAGGGAAGTCTACAACTTATCATAAGAGACCTACTTTCTAAAGTCTCAAACCTTGAATCAAAGGTTAAGACTTTAAAAGATAGGTCTGCCACTCAGCAACTTGAGATTGACAATCTCAAGGCTCAACTAGCTAAGACACAGATTGAGAGATCTGTCAGGCATGTACCAATTCAAGTATCTCTGACTTCTTCCTCTAGCTCATCTACCTCTCAAGATGATACTACCAAAAAAGGGGAGAATGTACAGAGTGAAGCACACATGGAGCAAAGCCTTTCCCTTTCAACCTTATCTTCTAAATACCCTGCTCAACAAATGATTGTTTTCCCTAAGCCTCCTCTAATTACCTTTCAAGTGGACCCAAGGATGTTACTTGATCTAAATAGGTTCTTAACTATGTTCCTAATGAGCTCCTCAGTTGAACAACCCTTATCAGATGTTGTTGTGGCATACTTTGGAGATGAAGAGCTTCAAAGGTTGAATGCACCACTTACCACTGAGGAAGGAGTTGGTCAACCTAAGGTTCACATTGAACCTAAGATTAATTTCTAAGGGGATATAAGGACTAATGTCCCAGCAACTGAATCAGTTGGGATAGGTAGTGCAATCCCACTCTCTTCCAAACCAATGATCCAATCTTTTGAAGAAGAGATTCAAATTGTGGAAGGAATCATTGGGTTATCTTCGTTGTCTGATGATCTTATAATCACAAAGACTATTCTTGAATTAGACTCTAAGATAAATTGTGAAGACTTTCTTAAAACCTATCTTTTTCAAACACCTTCATGTAACACTCGATTATTATTTTAAAGTTAGTAAAGAAAGAATAAAGTGAAGAAAAAGAAAAAAAAGGCATTTAACCCAAGTTGAAGGGTTAAAAGTGTCAAAAGGACAAAAAGTTTGAAAGTTGGTGATTAAAGGCATGGCCGCCCATCACCCTCTCCTCACACATATCTCGGATATTTCTAGAGAGAGAAAGCGAAGAGGAGCAGAAAGCTCTCAGGTATTTTGAAGAACAAGTGCAGAAGTTCGAATTCAAGGTTAAAGTTCATGTGTTTATGATGTTCTGAACTGGCCTTGCCTCGGTTTTATGCTTATGTGTGTTTGTATGTTCGGTTGTGTGTGTTTTGGTGGGTTTCTAGGAAGTTGAACTTTGTTGCAAATGGGTTTTTGAAGAAGTCATAACCAGAGGCTGCAAAGATGAGTTCTAGAACCCTCTTTTTACTTGTTTTAAACTACTTTGGGGCTGGAATTGCATGTATGAACTTTTTATAAAAGTTGGGTTTTGTACCCATATGTGTGTATGTGTGTGATTTCGGGTGGGGTTTGATCTTGAGTTATGTATGTGTTTGAAGTTGTTATGACTATGTTTCTAAGGCTTAGAATGTATGATTTAAGCTTAGAAGATGATAGGTTTTGTTTGGGGACCGAATTATGATGTTTAAGTGTGATATAGTCTGCTCATGCGCCCAAATAGTAGCTCATGCGCCCAACTGAAAATAACTGCTTAAGTGTCCCATACGCCCAAAACCTCTTGTGCCTGAATAGTACCCATGTGCCTAGAAATAGGCTGAAATTGACTAAGTGTTCATACGCCCAGATAGCTCATGCGCCTGCATAGTGCCCATGCGCCTAGAATTGCCCAGAATAGACTAAGTGTTGCCCATGTGCCCTAATTGTGCCAATGCGCCTGAAAGGTGCCCATGCGCCTAAGTGTTCCTCATGTGTCTGAAAGGCCATGCGTCCTGCATAGTGCCCATGCGCCTAAAGACTTAAAATAATTTTCTGATTTTTGGGGAAAAAGTGTAATGTAGGCTTTGACTTGGGAGGTTCCCGGGAGCAATGTATGTTGACTTTTTGAAGTCATAGATGATGTATGATGATGTGATGCGCGATGTATGATGATGTATGTTTGATGCTCATGCATGATGGTATGTATGATGTATGTTATGCATGTATGATGGTGCCTTGTATGGCGATGTTTTGTATGATTATGTTTATGTTCCTGTTATGTATGTTTATCTTTCCTGTGGCTTTACGTGTTATAGTTGTGAAAGAAATGATAAAGTATTATGTAACGTAAAGTGAAAGATAATGAAAAGAGGAACATAATGATAGAGTGTATGCATTAATGAAAGAGAAATTAAAGAAAGGCTTGCAAGCAAAATGTACGGAGGTGCACGGCTCTAAAATGTCGTAAGCTCAACTGTGTTTGGTTTAGCTAACCCTTAAGGATACACGTAGGGGTCTAGTCTTTGTGACTGACCAGTGATATAGTACATGGTTTATAGTGATTACTCACCCCGGTGCTGGTGCCAGGCTATGTGCGTTATGGAAGTCATTTATGATCTTCGGCCCAGTACTCGCTTTGTGCATACGTTTGGGGTGTAGTATACAGTTGGGATCTTTGTCGCTTGCCCCAGTGCTGGTGTCAGGCTATGTGCGTTATGGAAGTCATTTATGATCTTCGGCCCAGTACCCGCTTTGTGCATACGTTTGGGGTATAGCTGATGACACTGATCCGGAAAGAGATAAAGATATAAAGAAAGAAAGTGGTGAATAGTAAAGAAGATAATAATGTTATTATCTATGTATACGTATAATGTGTGATCATGTACAAAAGTATAGTATGATTTTGAAAGAAAGTAAAGAACAGTTTTAACGAAAGTAAAGTATGTTTTATTTTAAAATTAGAACTCACTCAGCAATGCTAACTTTTATGTGTTTCTAGTTGGCAGGTAAAGGTTGCTGAGGATGGCACGGGGCAGCTACTTGGCTCTTTTTGGATGGCATCCATTTTTATAATGCTTTTGTGATGTAATGCAACATGTATTTTGTAATTTGATAACGATGTATTATTTTGCAAAAGCTTTTATAATGAAATGAAATGTTTGTTTTAATGTTTCCGCTGCAATGTTTTCTTTAAGTTAATAAAAATATATGTTTTATGTGCAATGAATGACCAGCTGTGAGCGTACCGGGAACGGGGCCTTACACTTCATCACCACAAACTCAACTTCCCGCTCACCAACCTAAACTATAACATCCGCCTATTTTCAAAATCATAAACCCAAACCCGAACCCATTTTATTAAATTATTTTAATAATTATAATGGATCAAATGCATTAAATGTGCAATTTATATTGTGAATTATTCATTAATCATCTAAACAACTTGTAATAATTTATGGATTTATAAATAATTATTTTCATAAAGTTATAAAGTTTTATTAATTATTTTACAACAAATAACTAAATGGAAAAGACTTATTAAA
>BJCM01275411.1:121-22851 GCA_018326385.1 Flaveria bidentis | reverse complement strand
CAAGAACACCATAAAAGCACGAATTCTTACCTTGAATTCGAATTCTTTCTTGTTGCTCTTCTTCAAAGCCGAGAATATTTCTGCTCTCTTCCTTTCTCTCACTAAAAATCCGAAAGATTTGTGTGTAGAAAGGGTGATGGGCGGCCATGCCACCTTTTACACTCACTTTTCAAACATTTTGTCCTTTTGGATACTTTTTACCCTTAGACTTAGGTTTATTTCCTTTTCTTCTCTTCTGTTACTTTATTCTGTTTTCTTGACTTTAAAATAACTGGGTGTTACAATTCACTATATGTTCTTCTGATCGGTTTTGAAATTTTGTTTTTGGTTTGTTGATTTGGGCTGATCGGTTTTGAAATTTTGTTTTTGGTTTGTTGATTTTGGGGTTTTGTTTGGATTCAAAGGTTTGTTATATTTTAATGTGGATCTAGGCTTTCATTTTGATTTTTGTTAGCAGGGGGTTATGCACTATATCTTTTTCAACATGAATTTTGGGGTTTCCTTTTTTGATTAGATGGTTTTGGGGTTTCTGATTAGTGTTAAGAGATTTATTGTATGTGCATGTCAGTTGCGAACCGTTGTTGCGTTATGTAGAAGCACTTGATGCTCATTTATCTTCTAACCCCTGCTTATTTCTTTTATGACTGATTCATGATTATCTGTTTATATAAGGGTTAATGACCACGAGCTTGGGCTCATCTGATATCCCCAATGTAACTTTACTAATTTGTTGTACTAGCATGTCGTTATGGTTGTGATGGTGGACTTGAGTTCATCTGAGCCTGTTGTTGTATGGTGCTCTACATGAAGTTCCTTAATCATAGAACCCTATTGTGTTGTTGGCAATGCTATAGGGGTTTTGAAATATATGAATAGTGTTGGTGGACAATGACGAGCAAAATATGTTTGGTGGGTCCGTTGTTTTGGTGAGGTGAACATTCGTTTGGAGCCGCAATGAGCCATCTGTCCAGAGCGTTCCAAAGTAAAGTTTTATCCCTTATATACATTCGGTGTAATTGATTATATCATATTATGCTACAACGGATCTGTGAATGAATTAAACAGTTAAATGAACAACGATTTGCAATGTTTGTTGCGTTTAGTACAACCTTCTCATGAATGTACATGTTTTGTTGCGTTTTGTACAAACACTTGAGTCAATGATGATACCGAAAAGGTTGATCATTTTTTGACGTGGCATTGTTTGTATTTTGCAGCCACAACGACACACAACTCTGAGCCTTAGACAACTATCAAACTTATTTGTTTGCATCAGTCGTATCGTAACTGCCGAGTTCTTTAGTATCATACCTATGCGTCGTCACGTCGAATACTCGCGCAAAGCGCGTGTTGGAATAGTACTAGTTTGATTAATAGTTTATGCACTAATAACAATATAAGCTGGACCACGTCATATACATATTAGTATTAATGAAACTAGCTACAATATATTTATATCATATTATATTATAAGATAATTTAAAAAACAAAGAGCCAATATTAAAGAATATTTACTATATTATAAAACAAATTGCTATTCGATGTAAGATTTTTTTAAAAAAAACAACATTATTTAATTATACTAAAATATGCAATTGGAAGTGAATTAAGGTGGCGGTGAAAGTGTGAGCAGACTTCTGGAGGCTTCTTTCCTCATGTGGGAGCCAACACATGCCTCCAAGTTTCTCGGAACAATCACATTAAATCATTTTCTAAATCAACTTTGGTTTCCTTACGTAAAGGTTTTAGACTAATTTGTATAATCTTGTTTTTTTATTTAGTTTTATATGTATTTTTTTAGTTTTCTCAACTTTATAAGTTATTAAGCGTTTTTCTTTTCTGTCCATTACGTATTTGGTTCTCATAATTGATAGGTGTTGTCATTCAAAAAAATTGTTGACGGGGTGTAACTTTTTAACAAGATAAAATAATGCTATTATTCTTTTATTATATGTTATGACAGTTTTAATTTATACATATAGTTAAAAGTCTTTAATTACCATATAACTTTTTTTAATTATAAACGTTAATGACTTAATGCTTATACTTGTTTGTAAATTTTAATCTACCTCTATACTATATAACAAAAAAATAATTTTTTTGTCACGTTGCATATTTTTAGAGCACCTAATAGCTTATTTTCCAGCCAAAATCATGTTTCATGATTGGTTTAAATTTTTTTTTCCAAACACATAATTAAGTTAAAATCCACATATTTATGGCATCAGCTATATTCATTTTT
Source organism: Flaveria bidentis (assembly GCA_018326385.1). Taxonomy (NCBI): domain Eukaryota; kingdom Viridiplantae; phylum Streptophyta; class Magnoliopsida; order Asterales; family Asteraceae; genus Flaveria; species Flaveria bidentis. Next base: position 20,609 of record BJCM01275411.1, on the reverse strand, counting down.
TTAATATAATTCAATTCTGACTTAAAATTAAATATTAAAACATACTATACATAAATTAACTTAAAATATCTATAGTTGTCTCAATCAAAAATTTCTAGTATGTTTTAAAATCTATATGTATCATCATATTTGATTTTCTAAATAAACTTATTTACACTAACTAATTAATTTTACTTATTAAAATTATTACAAATTTTTGACAAGCTCGATAATTATTAATTTTTTTAATAATTTTAATTATCAATTAGTAAATATTTTTACATTGCTACCTTTTGTGATTTTAATAAAAATTTTAATTATCTTTGAAATCCATATAATACAATATTAATATTGTATAAAGCAAAGAAATTAAAGCTATTAATCATAGATAAAAAGAGTAATGTTGTAAATACAATATAAAATGTTGTATACAAACTATAATTTAAAGATCTATGAGTTATGAATATATATTTTCATTTCAAATTTTTTCTATGTATTCAATCTGTGAATTACATAGGTACTAACCTAGTTTTGGTTATATATAACAACTATTTACCACATGAAGTATGGTTTACTACTCAACTCAGTTGGTGTAATTATTTATTTACTTAATTACATGAGTGGTTTTTATGGTTATGCTTGATTTTACTTTTTGTCCCTAACTCTCTTAAATTACAAGATTGGTCTAAAAGTATGCACAAACGTAACAACGATGGTCCCTAAAACAAATGAACATTAAATTTGACTGCTAAATTTTCTTTAATGGCTAAAATACCCCCACACTTAATTTCTCTTTCACTGGTCTCCGTTTTCAGTCGCCGCCCCCTTCATCGTGGGCGATTCACCTTTACCCCACCTCATTTTATCTTTACCACCATCTCACTAGAAAGTCGACCATCACTATGTAACCATTGTCCCGTCCATCTTCACCACCCCTCTCTCCTCGGTAACCCGGTCAAACCCTTCAACCACCACCACCAAGAACAAAGATGGATCCGATTGGTGACGGTGGTTGGCGGTTTTTAAAGGTTGTGGTTAGTGATGGAGATGATTGAAAGTTGAAGGTGGTGCTGGTATTGGTGGTTAGAGGTGTTGCTTGTGGTGGTTGAAGGTTGAAGGTTAAAGGTGGTGTTGGTGGTTGAAGGTGGTGGTGGTGGTGGTGACGGTGGTTAAAGTGGTTGAAGGTGGTGTTGGTGGTTGAAGGTGGTGGTGGTGGTGACGGTGGTTAAAGTGGTTGAAGGTGGTGCTGGTGGTTGAAGGTTGAAGGTGGTGGTGGTGATGGTTGTGGTTGAAGGTTGATGTAACACCCTGTCCCTCATACCATCAATATTGTCTATTTTGTCCACGAGGAGCTCACAAATTTACTTTGTTAGGTGAAAAATTCCCAGGATATATCACCCATCCCTATATTATTGCCATCTGAGCACACTTAACTATAGAGTTTTCATCTCATTTACCGCCAATACGCCAAAAACACGTTGGTTATAATAGAGATAAGGCATTCTTATAAACCAAAAATGTTTTCTGTCCATGGCCGATGTGAGATTTATGTAGGGTGTCACAGTTGAAGGTAGTGTATTGGTGCTAATGGTGGTGGTTGAATGTGGTGTTGGTGGTTAAAGGAGTTGCTGGTGGTGATAGTGGTTGAAGGTGGTGGTGGTAGTGGTGGTGGTTAAAGATGAAGGCTTTGATGGTGGTAGGATATATTTATGGAGATAGTGGAGAAGAAAGGGTGAAGGGGGGTTTGATGTGGTGGGCAAGGGTAATTTTGTCATTTCACACGCACTTAACAACAAAAGTTAATGTCTATCCGTTTCATAAATCATCGTTGTTACGTTTGTGCAAAGTTTTAAAACAACCTTATAATTTTAAAAAGTTAGGGACCAAAAGTTTAATCAAGCCTAACACAAGAACCAACTCGTGTAATTAAGTCTTATTTTTCTTTTTAAAGTTAGTCCTGTACAAAAGCTTTTTTCCCTTTAAAGTTACAGAAATTGTCTCACAAAAGTTCACGACTTATTCTTCATTGCATAAATATAGACTCCACCCCTAATTCTTGAATAACTCTGGCAAAATTAAATTTACCTGACAATTTTTTTCAAAGCCTCACAACGTGTTGATGATGTTTAACGATAGATATTCTTAAGTTATCACACATAATCTCTATGTGAAGTTATGAAGGGAACAATATAAGAAGGGAACAATATAAGTTTGTCTGAGATGTATCAAAAGTGATGCTAATGGTCTAAATGGATACGAGTTTCGTTCTTCTTCAACATGTGAATACGTGCTACGTACGGTATGATGACGCTTAAACTTTTGAGGGCCTCGTCAATAAAATGTTCTCGAAATTTTTTAATATATATTCTTCATCGGACGATAATAAAATAAATGCTTGACGAAATCATAAGTTGGAATGGGTGCAATGGTTAGCATCACCAAGTAAATAGGTTTGACAAGTCTATGTATACACATATTTGTATAGGAGGCAAATCCATTTGAAGATGAAGAAATTTAGCATTTTCAGTGATATAAAAGAATTTTAAATGGTATTGGTAATTAGATAAGAGTACATAAGTTTTTTGTTAATTTTCCTTGAAATTGAATTTAAGATAGGTATTATGAATAAGTACCGATGCCTTTATAGTCTACGTTGTAAGAGGGTCTCATTCGACGTGTTCGTAATTAATGAGCGATGTGTCACTATTGTAAAGAAAGAGATATAATAAAGGGTGTGATTGTTTGTGTGGACAAATAACAATCATGACGGATTGTATGAGTGAATAATGTGTAAAAAATTTTGACGCTATAAGAATGAAGAATTCTATAACGATATGAACGGATAACAACAACATGGACCAGAGATTTTTCTAAGAAATTTCCATTCTTTAGTTTGACGGATTCTAATTTCTTTGTATTTAACATCTAATATTAATATAACAAAGTCCTCTTTAAACTTCATCGACGACGTTAAACTTCATCAACCCAACACATGCTTGGAGTTTTTATTAATATTTATATTATACTAGTTACCAATCTCTCTATTCATAATGGTGTTGTACCTTATGCATAGAGGCTTTTAAAAAAAATTAACTTTTTATTTTTAACATAAAGATTTTCATATTTTACAAAATTACCTACTTTATACTCAAAACTATTCATATTTTGTAATTTAATCTTACAAACTTTTATACTTTCAACTTTGATGTTTTTTACTTTTTATATATTGGAAATTTTCGTGTTATGTTCGTTCTAGGTTTTACAAGTTAACACGACACAAATATGCATGTGTGATTCATCAATTTCACATTTCGCTTTACGTTTCATTCTAAATTCTATGAGTTAACACAACACAACGTGCATGCGTGGTTTATCGTTCTTACGTCTATTTTCTCCTTTAGTAGGTTTATCACAATGCGTGAGTCATAAATCGACTTAGTTATATTTTTATATGTTTTTCGCTTTGGTCTTATGTTTTCGTATTAACACACCACAATTCAGTGTTAATCCTCATTAATGGCGGTTCAACATTGGTATGATTTTGCATAGTTTTACGCCCCGCAACGCGGGGAGCTTAATTCTAGTTATTTATTTATTTATTTATTACATGTATATTATTTAACATATTAAAATAAATCTTTAAATTATATAATATAAATTACGTGCTTAGTTTTTCTATACATATGTTATTTCCTTTTTAATATAGCTCTTCAATAAAATATTAACATGTCAAGATCCCTTAACTGCAACATTTTATTTTGGTTTGGTAAGGGTTCAAACCGACCAAATAGATCCGTGCACACCACTAGAAAAAAGGTTTTAAAAAAAATGTAAATTTTATATGTTCAAAGATATAGATGACTTGTAATTTTTGTTACCTGTGGACAATATTTTTAAAATTAAAACAAATCAACCAATCAGCCTTATTGGATCGTCAACTGGATACTCATCGGTTCAATTTGCTTAGGTTGCACAACCATTGGCTGGACAAATAACTCGACTCAGTGATTCGTTTTGATAAAAATATATTTGTAAATGATTAACATCTGCTCGTTGTCTAGTGGGCTAGTAGCATTGATAATTAAACCTCACAAAACCAGTATGAGTTAAAATATTTGCAAGTGTAATTTAAATTGTTTATAGGTAATATTTATACCAAGATAATTAAAAATAAAAGATATTGGATTTGAATCTCGCTCAAGGTAAAATATTTTGGGTTGAGTCAAAACGATTTTCTCTGTTGTGGCTTTTCTTGTAGGGGTTTGTGGGTGTAGTCCTGATTCTATACAAAAACTATTTCATTACAAAGCATTGTCATTTGTTAAGAAAAATAAGGTAACATCTAAAATTAGAGTATACAAAAACTTATTTCATTACAAAATGCTAATGTCCCTTTTCTTTCTAATAAAATACATAATTTTTTGCAGTATAGATGAGTAGTACAAATTAAGAAAATAGAATATTGTTGCCGACTATTCTAGTTTCGTGTAATTGACATTACTCCTAGTCATATACACATCATTCCACATGGTTAGGTCCCACTCCTTCCCTTTTAATTGTTGATAAGTCGCCGTTCAAAATAAGAAAAACTTTGTTGATAAGTTTACAGTTGGAAATTAATGTATTTTCGTTTTATTAACTTGACTATATGATTTCTAGTTATTATTTAATACATAGGTAAGTTATATATTATATAGTTGTTAATAACATTTTTAATGTAAGTTACTTTGAACGAACTTTAATTTTATTGAAACATGAACTAGCAAGATGACAGATAACTTTAAAAAACATTTTGATGGTTGTTTATGTGTTTAAAAAATATAGTTTAAATCTTATAAAATGAATGTTATAATGTATTTATTTTAAAAAATCTGGATATTAAGCGGAATGGTAAATGTAGAACATGACATACAACTCCAAACCATATACCTAGATGTAAATCTATAAGTCAAAACTACACCACAAGACAAAGTGATTGATTTAAGAGGCTATTTGGTATGGTTATTAATAGATTATCTTTTGATAATTCATAAATATTCTTAATGATTAATTAGAAGGTAATTTTAATCGTTAATGATTAAGAGGTAACAATTTAAATATTATATTTTAACCATTCAGATTTAATGTTATCCTTAAGACCTTAACTATTAATATACTATAAACTAGTAAGATGTGGTCTTTTGAAAATTTAAAGTTAAAATTACCCTTTAAGTATTAAATGACTATAAACTATTAAGATGTAGTATATTATTGACATTAATACCTTATATGTTTTCATCTTACTTCTAAGCCATAGGTACATGTTCATCGTTATGTTTTCATCAACAACAACAGCAGCAGCAGCAACAACAACAACATTATAATTAATAATATTATTATTATTATTATTATTATCATAAATGACCTTTCTAAAGGGAAAAAAGTACTAGGGTTTTCTTAAAACAATTAAGACCCTGTTTGATGCGTCTGACCACTGACTAGTTGACCCTGTCAGCCAGTTAGTGCGTTTGTTGTGGATGATCGTGTCGGCTGACCAAGAAATACCTCTGACCAAGTTTCTGTCAGCAAAGCCAGTCAGATACATAATCAAACAACCAAGTTTGAGTCAGATGTAAACTCAGTCAAAACTTCTGACTTGGTCAGCTTCTAACTCACTCAGCTCATGCTGGATTAGCACAATCAAACAGCCCCTAACTCGATTGAAGAAGACAATTGAAAAAAAAACAAAATGAAATTAGGGTTTCTTTTAAACAATATTGATTGAAGCGAAATTGTCAAGTGATGAAACAGAAAGCTATAAAGATCTGGTGGGGTGAGGCTTTTATGGGTTTCGAAAGTGATAAATCTAGTCTCTATTCATGTTCATCATCTCAAGCCATCAATGGATTCGCGCAATGCTTAACCTAAACTTGTTTAAAAAACCCTAGATCGTCCCTTAGATCTCTCTACTATATGATTTCTCTCTCACACGCTCGTTTATCCAACGATGAAGATGTTGCAAAGCTTGGTGGTTGTACGTTGGATTTTTGGTGTGGTGGGATGGTTTTGATTTCTTCTAGGTTTTATTTTTATTATTTTTTACTTTTTTGTATTTAATCACACCGGTTATAAACTTAATTCAAAATAAGTTAACGAAAAATTAATAACAATATTAGTTTTGTAACAGGAATTAGAAATAAAAAGCAAAGTTACTATTCCATCAATACAATAGAAAATTTAAGACTGAAATCGTCACTATATAAAGTGATAAACTAAAAACGTTATTTTGGTCATTTATCATCATGTCTCAACATGGAAACACAATAAATAAACAAAAAGTCATATCTAGAATTTAGACGGTTAACATTACGTAGAATTAAAATACAGCGGGCCCCATCAATGGGTCAGCATGGCATAAGCGTGCTTATCTGTATACGGTCATGTACACCCGTATGTTTATCACATAACACGTATCAAACATTTCCACACGTGTTACCAACCTCCGCCCAACCTCAATTCATGTGTGGTCCTCGTTGAGATCGAAAAACACTTTTCTAGATCTAAGGAGCGGTGATACGCTGCGGAAGGGTGTACCTTAGAGGACGAAAGAGCACCGTCGGATCAGACGTGTTGATGGAAAAGGGGATATGGATTCCACATCAGATCATGTGGACATCACGTGTTGACTTTGACCATATACGTTGGTTTTATTTTTTTATTTTTTTATATGTTTTTTTGAAGCTGCCAATAAATGTTTACAGGTTGGTGGATATACCCGACAACCTAAAAGCCTAAAACCTTTAGTGAAACAGCTCACTCCTGACTCACTCTACCAAACTACTTTAAAAAATTTAATATGGTGATTTTCACTTTCTTTTTTATAACATTTTGTATAAATTTATATTTTATAAAAGCGTTGAGCTAGAGTTCGAAGTTGCCCACTTGCCCATAGGTCCACTATCCCAGGTTGCTTTCGTTTAGTGTTTTTATTTTATTTTTAATTTTAATTCAACGAATTATGAATCATTAGTTTATTCAAATTCTTTTTGTTACTCGAGTATAGAATCTTATGTTATTAGGCTGATACATTCTTAAATATAAGACCGGCAATTGCTGACCTGGTTTATAAACGACTAAATTTGTTTAATAAAAAAATTATTTTTTAGTTTTTTACATGTTTAAAAATAATTAAGATCAAGAGTCTAGATTTCATTAGTTTACATGCTTGGTTTATAAAACATATAAAAATTATAGACATGATATATAGATAGTTAAACAAGTCTTTTATATGTTTGATACATGAGTTACGCATGTCATCACTAAGTTGTTAAACATGATAAAACTTGTTGTGTCAGTCATACTCAAAGGAAAACTCATACATTAGTCCCGAACTTGTGATCATTACCAAATCATTGTAGATAAAAAAAATCCGTTGGAGAAACCTGAAACCTTCTTCTTTTGTTGACTTAAACCTAAAATCATCTTATTTTGATAAAGTCTTCTGTTACTTCAGCTCAACCACTTGGACCGATGATATGGACTTTGATGTTGCTTTGGTTTAGTTATAATACTTCTTTGAAATACACGGCAAAAAACCCTACATGGGAGAAAAGTTGCTAATTTTACGGTAACTAATACAAATATTTGTTGTCTTTAGTGTATAAGATAAAATTGTTGTCACTTACACAAATTAATCCGTAAATAAATTGTTACGGATATGGAATAGAAAATTTACAATTTTATACCAAACCAAGATATTTAAACCGATTAATTTCAAACATTGAACGGTATAAAACCCACCAAAATTGACTTGTAGGTTCCAAAAGATTAAAGAATTTACTAATTTCCACAGATGACGATTGATGTATGAAATTATGCTGTGAACATTCTTAATTTCTTGTGGCTAAAGTTGGTAATCATTCTACTTATACCTAAATTAATTGATTTGGGACATGGTATAGTATACCTATAATGAGCCAAATAATTATTTTAACTAAAGTACAACATATGAAAGCATTCAAAATTTTCAAAATGTATCACATAAAGCGTTCTAAAAGAAAAGTTTAATTATTTTGGAAGGAAAAACTTTTTTCTCTCATACACACACACATTTGATATACTTTTAGATCTGATTAGATTCACACATTTAACTTCTTGTTAAATAGTAAGGGAGAAAAAATAAAGAATAATTATGGGTGTTAATGAAACTTTTTAAACGTGATGAAACCAAATAAACTAGTCAGTTTAACTCGCTTATGAAGTCGATATAAAACTAGCACTTAAACCCGAAAGAAAGTGATTGACATAGGTTTTAGGTCTTTTGATCAATTTTCGAATAGCCTCTTACACATTTTAATTGTAACTCTTTAGATATGTCTTATAGACCGTTTACTTCATTAACTTAGGGGTTGATTTTTATGTTTTGTTTGGTTTTTTAATTTAAGGTCTTGTTATTAACAAGATATAGAACAAGTTATGAATCAACTAATAAGTACGATGTGCTTTCTGACTTTTAGCTCATTAGTTCAAGTCGTGGAAACAACTTCTATCATAAATGTATATCAAATCATTGCATTACGACCCCTCCCAAACCCTTAATATGAGAGCAAAGTCAAGAAATAAAAATAACAAATAACATTTTGAGAATAAATAACAAATAAAATACTTATCATAATAGTTGTAAATGATCTCTACAATCTGCTCTTAAATATTGAGTCCTTTTAAGACATTTAGACACACATCATTTTGTTAAATAAACATACCATATGTCATTAGATCAATGTTTCGTTACTATTTTATCGTGGTTATCATAATAACAAATTAACAATAACGATTATCATTTTTGTAAGGTTTTTTATTTGATTACACGTATTTCCATGTCGGCCAAATTATGTACATTTCTACAATGAAATAGATATAACCAAAATTAATACGTATATAGAGTCTTTTCAAAAGTCTAAAAAATGACTTTATTCATAAAAAAAATCATATTTAAACAGAAGTTTTGGGTGGTTGTGGAATCCAAAATTAATGGAAAAGTGGTAACGGAAAAGGACGACTGGGACCAAGCTGGCCCCACACTCTGCCTGATTTGAATAATATATGTCAATTTAAGGGATCTGTAAAAATATTATTAAAATCAAGTCATTTCATTTCATGCTGTTTTTTTATGATTTAATATAATTGTTTTTCCTGTTTAGGCCTAACGTATAAGTTTATATCTAAATTGTTGTATGAAATACCGAAATGTATAAATGTAAACTAATTGGTTATTAATTAAGTATTCCGTTTTTAGTATGCGTTGTAACGATGTTAGTTAATGTGCAATTAGTTGAACATTCATAAGAAAATTAATTGCTTTTTAAAACGTAATATTCTTTTTAAAAGTTCCAAATATAACTGAAAATAAATAATGCGCAGAAACTCAGTTTCTTAATTTGCTATTAAAATGAATCACTTAAAAGCTTTCATTCCAACTAAGTCACTTAATTTTTTATAATTTTTCTAGTCTTATGATATTTATTTATTATAAAATTAAGAAAATGAGATATATGAGTTTCGAGTACTCATAAGCGGTTATATCATTTTGTTCAACTGAAACAAACGTTTATTAAAATTGGTTCTTATTTAAAGAGTTTTTCTTTTTCTTTTTATTATAACCTTAAATTTCAAGTTATACTAAAAAAACACTCAATTATAAACAATCACATAATGATTCAAATGTCTGAATGGTTCAACACTAATAATTCAGACTGTTTGTTTTGCGAGAAAATATCTGAGTGGTTTAGATATTTGTCTTTAAATATTTAACATTATACTAATTCTGAATGTTTAAGATGTCTAATGTTGAATGATTAAAATCTCTTCTCTGAAATTGATCAGACATTTGAATTCAAATAATTAAATTATATATACTAGCTCTTAATAGTTCAGTACTTAATCACACTTAATCAATTAAAACTAACCAAATAGCCCATTATTTATTAAAAACTGGCCAAATAGCCCCTAAAACACATATTGAAAGTTTATATTTTTATAATATAATGTTTGAATAAGTTCAGTAGAACTTTATAAACTATGAAACTATTAGACAAACTTAACTACAAGTTATGAAATATTAACTTGCATTTCTCCCAAAATAATTATTAAAAAAACAAAAAAAGAAATAAAGAAATAGTAAGGAAGATTCCCGTAACTTTAGTGAACGGAATCTTTGAACTTGACGATACCGACGCATTTGTCGTGACAGAATCTCAAGTGGATCCTCTCCCCTAATCACCCGCGTGACTTTAGCACACCCTCCTCCTTTATGACCTTTCTACCCCTACCCCACCAAACCCCGGGTCGGGTCACCACACACCCCGGGTCCGCCCCACCCGAAAACTCACCACTTTCGCCTATATATAGCCCCCCTGCTTTAAAGACAGCCCTCACATACAAAACTAGCCCCCATTCATTCAGCCGCAAAAATAGCCCCTAAATTCCAATAACAAACAACAACAATAACAATATTCTTCTAGCCCCCATCACCTTTCATACACCACCACCACCGTCTCCGTCGTCAACCACCACCACCACCGTCGTCGTCTACCCATTGATGGCTATGACCACCAATGGCCTCTCTTCAAAGTTGACCCGATCAATCGTCCGCCGTGTGAATTCAACCCCAAGGTTCCGTTTTGCACAAAGAACCACCATCAACACCACCACCACAACAACCACCACCACTATCCTCCCACCGCCGCAGCCGGAGAGCGCCACCGTCGCCGCCGACCACCGTGACTCGATATTCGATTTCGAGGATACGAAAGGGCTGTTCTCGTCGGTTTCGACCGGAAAACTGATCCGGTCGGCGGCGAATCTGAACCTGGCGGCGGTTGAACCGGTGGTGGATATGGGTATGTGGGTTATGAGGTCTCGGGTCATGCAGGTGGGTCTGTTGAGGGAGGCTGTGTTGGGGGTTATTAAGCACACGTCGTATGAGCACTTTGTGGCGGGTGCGGATCTTGAAGAAACGGGTCGGACTGTGAAGAAGCTTTGGGAATCCGGGTTGAGAGGGATGTTGGATTATGGGTTGGAGCATACGGTGGATAATGAGTCTTGTGATAAGAATGCTTTACAGTTCATCAAAACTGTTGAATCTACTCAGTCTTTGCCACCATCTTCTGTAAGTTTTTTTTACATTTCTTGTTTTTGTTATAAAATAAGAATGAGTCTTGTCATATTCTTTTTTTACTTTTTTAATATATCTTGATTTTAATATGCTGATGTACGGTTTTGTACCTTTATATATGAACCGTGTATGCTTTTATTTTTTAATATTTTTTTACTCTGTTTTTGTTCTTGATTCTTTAATTTCTTTTATAAAACCCAAATTCTTGATTTGTTTTGTATATTTGGTATGTTTTCTACTATAATGAGTTGTTATTTGATCATTGAATTTGTGGGTTGTAAACTATAAACCCAGATCTTGCTCTGGTTATAAATATCACCCATCTTCTTTCTTGATTTACATGTGTTTTGTTCTTGGATCATCTTGTTTCAATTCTAATTTTGCATAATCTTGAAGATGATTTGAATTCATATGTTTTAAAAGATCTGAATGGTATTTGATCCTTGAATGAATTTCATCTGATTGGTATTTGATTCTTGAATGAATTCATTCTTCATAATAAGTAATTAAGTTTTGTTTTGAACTCAGGTAAGCTTTGTGGTTGTAAAGATCACAGCAATTTGTCCAATATCTTTACTCAAAAGAGTGAGTGATCTTCTTAGATGGGAATACAAGAACTCAACAACAACACATCTCCCATGGAAGCTTAAAACCCTTCCAATCTTCACAGATTCCAGCCCCTTTTACCATACTTTGGAAAAGCCGTCACCTTTGACAGCTGAAGAAGAACACGATCTTGAATTAGCCCACCAGAGGCTAATCAACATCTGTGACAAAAGCATAGAATGCAATGTACCTGTAGTCATTGATGCAGAAGACACCTCGATCCAACCGGGTATCGATTACTTCACGTATTCAGCTGCTGTTATGTACAACAAAGGCCAAAAGCCTCTGATTTATGGCACAATTCAAGCATATTTGAAAGATGCTGGTGAAAGATTGTTTGAAACCAAGAAAGCAGCAGATAAAATGGGATTGCCTGTAGGGTTTAAGCTTGTGAGAGGTGCATACATGTGGAGTGAGAGCCAATTGGCTAATTCACTTGGGGTTGAGTCACCAATTCACAATAGCATTGATGATACACACAATTGTTACAATGGGTGTGCTTCATATATGCTAGATGAGGTCTCTAATGGTCCTGGAGGTCTTATTCTTGCCACCCATAATCTTGAATCAGGTAAAGTTCTGAACTTTAATGTTTTTGTTTGTATACTTTCATTGATTTGTGTTTAATTAGGTTTCTTGAACATTAAAGGTTGCATTTTTATGTTCTTGAAATGATGAAAAGATAAATCTAGTGCACCAAATTTGATAAATGTATTCTGAATCAGGGTTGTATTCATTTGGTTACTTGAAAAACGATCGTTGAAAACAATTATCTCGAAAGCGAGGTATTTCTTGAGACGAATTAAAGATCTTTGATTCTGTATGAATTCAGACTCACTTTGTATTATGAATGGATCATACAGGAAAACTTGCTGCACAAAAAGCACGTGATTTGGGCATTGGTAAAGACAGCGAAAAGCTGGAGTTTGCTTCACTCTATGGAATGGCAGAGGCAATGACATTCGGGTTAAGGAATGCAGGTTTTGGTGTTAGCAAGTATTTACCATTCGGACCCGTTGATCAGATCATGCCTTACCTTTTAAGACGAGCCGAAGAGAATAAAGGGTTATTGTCTTCTTCAAATCTTGACAGACAACTCATGATGTAAGTGTTGTACTTTGTGCAGAACAAGTTGTTGTTTGATGGTTGATATTGATCATTGTATGGTGATGTCTTTTCTGCAGGAAAGAGTTGAAGAGGAGAATGAAAGCTTACGTCGGACAAGGGTTGGCGGAAACTGAGAATCAGTTCAAGTCACAGGCTGGTTCTGTTGTGAAGCTTAACTAGGTTTAAGATGGATGAATTTGCAGGGTCATTTGTCCTATTGAAGATAAACAGGGGTAAAGGGATCATGCAAAAGTGTAAATATTGTTAAGTTGGGAGGGCCTCTTGCTTGTTAGGAAGTATGTTTTGTTGATAAACTAGTGATGTTTCCGATATGTGATGTGAATGACTAGCAACAGAGGCTCTTTTTGTGTTTATGGGACTTAAATAATGAAGATTTTGGAATAAGTTTATTTGTTACTTGGTTCTTTCTTTTTTTCTTTTATATTCTTTAAACCTATAAGCCCACTAAAAAACCCATACATTGGTTAATTTGAGAAAATCATGTTGTCATCTTCTAAATTGTGTATACTTTTGAAAACTTTTAAGAACATCTTCGGAGTTAGGTTATGTATTGTGTGTGGGATGAAAGGTAATAAAAAATGTGTCGATAAGTCTAAGCGCTGACTAGATGCCTTATAGGCGTTGGAGGTTATCACCTTCAGACAAAATGAAAAAAATGAAAAGAAAATGTTTATAGATAATAAAAATACGATCTTTTATTTATTTAATAATAATATACTAGAGATAGACTTAATCAACTTAAAAATATCAGTTCTAAATTAGTATAAAATAAAAGAAATTGTACTAGATAATAAAAAGTAATTGATGAGAAGGATTATATAATTAATATTATTTCAATTCATATTTTATTTATTTAATAATATAATTTGTAATAAACTACTAAAAATATACATTATTTAAAATACTATATAATAATCACGCTGTAATGTCTCAACGATTTGATAACCAGGCTGTGGGACGTCACCTTCATATTTTGAGAAGTAACACCATGTCCAATTATATGACAGCAGTTGAAAATGTTGCTGGTGTTAAGGCCCAAAATATAATTGTTGGACAATGAACATGTATGTATCTAAACGATCCAGCTGCATCCGAGTAAGAAGACGATGGAAAACAAATAAATAATAAAACTTACGTCCCCAATACAAATTGCATGAAATAAAAGGAACTCTGGACAATTTTCTTACGCCCATAATTACGAGCGAGGGACACGTGTTCGTATCACATTTCTTCTCACCAAAATCTTTTCATTTTAGTCTCTTGTTAAATAATTACCTTAATTATTAATAATATTATTTAACTTCTTTTAAAGTAAAAGTAGTTTTTTAATGAATTTAGAAAAAAGATATTTTACTAATGTTATTTTTAAAAAAAGAAATTTTTTTAAAACATTAAACTTTTTAAAAAATATGAAATATTTTAAAATAAGGTTTTTAGAAAGTAAATTTTATATAAACCAAAAATAATTAAAATTAAAAGTTATAATAAAAAACTATTTAAAAATAATATTTATTTAAGCTGGTTTGTGTTGAAACAAAATGTATAATATTTTTTTTTTAATAAAAAGTTCATATAATCATTTATTGCTTATAGTTATTACTACTATTTAATTTCAATCAAATCTTATGTTAGGATATCATTTTACTGCTTAATAATTTTTATTATATATATTATTTTATTTATTTGATCCGTGTATTACCCGAGTTTATTAAAACTAATAAAATTAATATAAGTCGAGGGATTTGAGGAGAAAAGAAAACAAATAAAACATGTAATGAGAAAAAATAATATTGACCGTAAACAAACTTAAATAAAATAATTTTAGTAACGTTAGATCGGTGTGTGTCAATCAATGCCGTGACAATAGGCACACTGACAATTGGGCTGGGAGCGCCCATCCACAACTATCCTCGTTGTGCTGTAGAGTATTCTTTTTTTAACAGAAAAATGAAAAAAAAAATAGAAAAAATTATAATAAATGTTTTATCTAGAGTTTTTTTAATGGAAGAGTAAGAAAAAAAAAGAGATATTAATACTCTTTTATCTTTCCTTAAATCTTTAAAGAAAAGTTATCACATATAATTATAAAACTCTAGCATTGATCATCTAACTCTTTTAACATCTGATACATAAATGTTGTAGTTTTGTAGTTTTTCTTTTATATTCCTTTCCACTAGGAAACAAATAAATCTGTAGTTTATTTTTTTTTCATTTGAACTTTATTACACGAAATTGAATTATATTTTTTAACTTCTCTCCCTTTTTTTCTCCTATTAATTCTCTTTCCTACTTTTTATTTATTAAACTCGAGAAAATAGCGAAAGAGAAGAAGGAAAGAGAAAGAAAAGATATGTGAATAACAGTCTCAATTTGTGAGAGATCAGCCGGATGCGTTTGACCTAGAGGCTCTTGTCCTCTCTTGCGTAGCTGATGCTCATAACATGATGTGAGAGATCAATGCCAAATCATGTAAAACTTTTTTTTCATAAACTAAAACTATGCAGTTAAATATATTAATTTATATAAACCGTTCAAATTAGTTATATTTGTATAAATAAAGCTTTTAATTATGTTTTTCTTTTGAACTTTGTTATAAAGTAAATAATTCCTCAAAATAAGTAATTTATCAAAAAATACAGAGAATAGATTTAAACAAACATTTGTTGGAAATTAAAAACATTTAAAAACTGATCTAGTAACAACCAAATTAATACCACGTTCCCACCCATCATTCGCCATCAATCAAGCAGCAATCCACTACCTTTCGTTATCAAGCTTATTTTTATTGAACTTTAAGAAAATTTGAATTCATAAAAACATAAAATTGTGGCTGTAGTTTAGTGGTAAGAATTCCACGTTGTGGCCGTGGAGACCTGGGCTCGAATCCCAGCAGCCACATTTTTTATTATTATTATCTTTTTTTGTTCACAGATGAATAATCAGGACTCCAGCCACCTTCCACACCATTGGCAAGATTAAAAAAATAATTTACAGCTAATGTTTTGTAAATAAATCACCAGTACAAAAGTAGTTGGTTTTAATGGTAATTACTTGTAACATACATAACTGCTTTCGATTCATCTCAAAAGGAGTAGGTTTTAGTGGTTCTGGGAGAATCAGCAACTCTGAGGGTTTCTTCAATAAGTTTTCGTGCTTTCATGCTTCTTATTTCCATTCTCATGCTTTCACTTTTTTCTATCTTGTCATAGCAGCTATGCGAAGACCACTTTCCTTCATCGAGAACCGATTTCTTCGGCTTCAAATACCTTAGTTTCGTCTTCAGCGTCGCCATCAACCTCCCGAAACCCATCCTGCTGATAAATTATATATAGATTGATCCAATGGTTACTCTTTTGTAAACAACAAAAAGATGAATATAAATTATATGAAGGGCTGTTATTTTAGAACTAAAACATGTTTGAGAAGTGTGAGAATCATATTATATTTTTGCACGTAGTGTTTTGAGTGTGATACATATAGATTGTGTAAAAATGAATAGAAAAATTAAGAGCTAGAATGCAATAGAATGAAGGAGGTGTTAAAGAAGAATTACCTGAGTGAGGAGATTGAAGATGGAAATCTTTAGTTTGTGTAGGTGTGTGCTTTATATAGTGATGAACAGAGATAAACTAATAGTGACTACATAATTTATTATTTATTAGTTAGGTATCGTTGTATGTAATTTTAAAATAACTTTTGTTGTAGGCCATTAATTTTATGTGTTGATTGACACATGAATATTTTAAGTGTAAAAGATAAGGTGATTTTATTGATCGATCGAGAAAACACAAAAAGGTATATTGTTTGAATACAAATGAGTAATTGATCATATTCCTATTTGATTCATTTAGTTTTTCTTGTATGTTTTTCACTATTTTACTAATATATGTATTGAGGTTTTATTGAGCTGGGGTTTTTTTGATCGCAGGATCTCTATTTCACAGGACGAAAAGTAATGTTTGTCTTCATGATGTTTATTTATTTATGTAAGGTTATGTGTTATGGGGTTCGGAGTGAAAAAAAAGTGATGTCATGTGTGGCAGGCGACATATACGTGCAGATTCTTCTCACCCTAAAATGCTCAAAAAGGGTGTAATGGGCGGGTGTGGTTGCGGTCTTGATTGGTGATTAATATATCAACAAATGTAATTAATTAAAAAAGATTGGATGGCTTGAAATAAAAATACAATTAATTAAAAGAATTATCATAACCATAAGTACATCTCATTTATAGCAAAGTTATTATAATTAAAATAATTACTAATAACTAAAACAATACAAATAACTTGAAATATAAATACACAAATAACTGATTATTGTGGTCTGAATTATAAAATGCGGGTTTTTTATAATTGTTTTAATATGATTTTTTTAAACTTCAAACGGTTGAAAAAATTTCCAATCACTAATCTTCATCTTCAACCGCTAGTTCCCCAACCAACCTCTGCCCCACCTGCGCAAAGGTGTGGCGGCGACGCGGCGTGCCCGGGCACAGTTGGCCTATGTGGCTTGGCACGATGGTAACACATGGTTTGAATGTAATATAAGAAATAAAACACGTTGTCTTATTTAATTTGCAACAAAAGAAAAAGTTTCATAGTTTTTACATATACGGTCATGCGATTAATAAGTAACCATGTGAGTGTCATATCATGTGTTTTACGAGTTAAAGGATGTTTTTTGGTTAAAAGAATACATAATCAAAACACTTCATATAATCATATCGAATACTTCAACAAACATACATCAAAGTGTCTAATGACTGCACCAAGCGGTTGGTTTAATTTAATTATTCTATTCATTGTATCAAGTCACATAAATACATTATACTTTTCATAAACAACAAACGATACATACAAAAAGCATGCTTTCATTGTAACAAAAGTATCATCATCAACTAATCTAACTTCCTTTCCAAAGTGGACCAGCAACATTCATTTTATTATAATTGTAGGTATTAGTTATTCTTCTTAATTTTTCACATCATAGTTATATGATATGTTTATATAGCCATTTCTTAACTCTTTTATTTTAATTACAAACAATAATTTCAAATCCGCCCCAAACCACACACTGGTTCTTGGTCTGTTAGTAAGACCGGATTAAAAACCATATATTGTTATAAATAATATAAAAATTAAAACACATATAAAAAATTATGTTGATTTATGTTTCGATGTAAATTTACAATTGTAATAAAATAGGATGATTTAAAGTATGGATGCTAAGTATTTATTAATCAAAAAATGTGATTTTGACTGGAAAACAATAAATAAAAATCGAAATCTAGTCCAGTTTTTCCATGGTCTGATATTTAAAACATAACCTATTAACATATATAAAGTTTGTTTTAATTTATTGGCAAATTGGATTTTACTAATTCAAACTATTACCTATTGACCGATAATAATTCATATTATCAATTTAGTCATTAATACTTTCAACTTTGACTTTTATCACTAACAATAATCCCAATGACATAATTTTCAATTTCTTACGCTCGATCTTTATATATTTTAGTCTCATTTTAGCTTGTATGTTTCTTTATTTCATTTATAATTATTGTTGCGAACCTAATCGAGTCCAAATCGAGCGTAAAAATTTAAAACTTTTGTCATTTGGATTGTTGTTGGTAATAAAAGTAAAAATTGAGAGTGTTAGTGGCCAAATTGATAGTATGAATTATTATCGGCCAATAGGTAATAGTTTGGATTATTCAAATTCAATTTTCCTAATTTAAATTATCATACGATACACAATGCATTTTAACATGTTGGACCCACTAGCTTACGAGAATCAAATCTAGTGACACATATATTAAACACACGAGCAAGAAATAAAGATAGAGGATGAATGGTGGATGGTTATAAATTATAATATTAGCAAGTGGGAAGACATAGGCCATGTAAGTGACATGGAAAGAAGGTCTGTCTTGTGGACTTAAACCGAAAGTGACGACCACTAGTGTTGCTATTTACTTATTTTGTTTTATTTGTTTGTTATTTAGGGATCCCATTGATTATTCTTCTAATGTGAGGTTGTTTTTAGATGTTTGAAAAAGCTTATTAGTCTAACTTTTTAGGCTCGTTGTCGTACTAACGGATGGACTTGTGGTTAGACGAGAATACAAACGACCGTATGAATGTTAAAGATCTTGGGTTTTTTTTTCGGGGTTGTCATTGTTGTTTAACTTTTTAGTATGCGTTAAGTTTCAATTTGATGTTTTGTTTTGATAGTATTTTGGTTTTTTTTTCGGGGTTGTCATCGGTTGTATAGTATTTTTGGAAGGCTAAGTCTTCTTTTATCATCATTATCATCATCAAGATCATATAAATAAATCTCACCTAAATATAGTAATTTTGGAAAGTTAAACTCACCTACGTTATTACATGTACTCCAACTACTCATATAAATAAGTAATTCGGCTGTTAACTCATTAAAAAGGTTCTCGAACTCTTGTGTATACATATTCAATATCGTGTTGAAACAATAAGAAAACCAATAGCGATAAGTGATGTTTGTCCTTTATGGTATTTTTGGGTTTGGTGTAACTCCCGTTTATGTAGACCATTTGAAGGTCATGTTTTTTCACAAACAAAGATGGACACCCTCTCTAATAAAACGACACCTTTTAATTTAAACTTCTTAAGTAGTTGTTTGGTCGTAACCATGAGATTACATTCACCGACCTTTATATTTCCTTTGATGACTTTGCACAATGCACCGTATATTTTTAAACTCTATATTTTACATTATCAAGTGTAAGCAAATCACAAAAATAAATGTTTCAATCTCGTTAAATTCTATTTGCTTGTTTTTGGCTAGCGATTATTTTACTGGTTTCTTCAATATGTTCAAGCACTTCAATAACGAGTAAGTATTTTATAGTGACATTTTCATCGTGTATCTCCAACTTTTACGAAAGAAATATATCGACTAAAATCACTTCTTGTGTCAACTATAACAACCAATTTCTTCTTCTAATTTCTTTGCTATAGAAATTTATTGACTTGAATATATTTAACTTTCTCGATGACCAACTTCTTGTTTGCATAATGCACGAACGACATTATCTATAGGGTTGTTCAAAACGCTCGTTTTTCGGCGCTCGCTCAACGCTCGTTCGGATTTTGTTGGAAATTGCTTGCTCGAACTTCTGCTTGGTTGTAAACGAACCGATCAGCTCGGATCAGTTTGTAGTCGAGCTAAGCACGAGCGAAGATCCGCTTGGCTCGGTTCGGCTTGAATTATATACATATTATATATATATATATATACATATTATATATATATATATATACATATTATATATATATACATATTACATATATATATATACATATATATATATACATATATATATACATATACATATATATACATACACATATATATACATATACATATACATACATACACATATATATACATATACATATACATACATACACATATACATACATATACATATACATATATATACATATACATATATATACATATACATATACATATATATACATATATATACATATACATATATATACATATACATATACATATATATATATATACATATATACATATACATACACATATATACATATATACATATATACATAT
>BJCM01275406.1:0-13338 GCA_018326385.1 Flaveria bidentis | reverse complement strand
CATAAAATTGTTCCATGCGACCCATTTCATTTTCCCCTTTGTCCGGAAACAAACCCCAAAGAAAATCTCTACGCAACTTTTCCATCACATTAATCGCACCAATCGGTGCTTTATATAACGAAAAATAATACGTAGGAAGTGCATTTAGAACCGACTTAATCAAGATGATACGACCCCCAAAAGATAATGTATTAGCTTTCCACATCGACAACCTTTTTTTAAAAATCTCCACCACCGGATCCTAATTTTTGATTAAATTCATATTGGCTCCAACTAGTAAACCAAGATACTTAAAAGGTAAAGACCCTCTCATACACCCCATCACATTCGCCAACAGCTGTGTGTTTGTATCCTCCACCCCCACTCCATAAAGATTGCTTTTTTTGAGGTTAACTCGAAGCCCCGAAACAAGATAAAAGCATCTAAGTAGCCGTTTCAAATTAAGCACATTTTGGAAGGACCATTCACCCAAAAAATGATATCGTCTGCATAAATAAAATGTGAGATGGATGGGCCATTAGGGGAGATAGAAATACCTTAAAAAATATCCAACGAACACGCCTTCTTTATAACCCCGGTCAATGCTTCCATGGCGAGGACAAAGAGAAACGGAGACAACGGGTCGCCTTGCCTCAATCCCCTCGAGCAAGAGAATTCTTGAGTCGGAGAACCGTTAACTAAAACTGAAGCCCTTCCCGACGTCACGATAGATAGCACCCACTTTCGCCACTTTAAAGGAAAATTCATTTGAGTAAGCATAGAGTCAAGAAACTCCCAACTTAAAGAATCATATGCTTTCTCAATAAAAACTCCCAACTTAAAGAATCATATGCTTTCTCAATATCAATCTTGAATATCAATCCTTCTTTCTTTTTGCGTTTTAACCATGGGATGATCTCGTTAAGCATTAATACCCCGTCCAAGATGCTCCTGTTAGCTAAGAAGGCCATTTGCTCCTCTGACACAAGCTTTTGTATAACCGGCTTAAGACGATTAATGAGCACTTTAGAAACGATCTTGTTTATACAGCCAACTAAGCTAATTGGGCGGTAGTCGTGAAGCCCACCCGGATCATTTCTTTTCGGAATGAGAGCTATGAAGGCGGACGTGCACCCACCACTTAATTGTTCGTGTAAAAAGAAATGTTGGAACATATTAAGGAAGTCGCCTTGCAAATTATCCCAATATTTCTGAATAAACTTTAGATTAATTCCATCCGGCCCCGGGGCTCGATCACCCTCACACTCCCAAACCACTCTATTAATAAATCATATAAATTTGATGATTATTTTCTTAATTATAGGAATTGATCTTAAGAAAACTAATTTGACTCCTAGAAATCACATATATATTTGAAATTTTAAAATATGAATTTAAAAACTAAAATTGCTAATTGCTAAATCAGATTATTATTCAAAGTCTCCCCAACACATAATTTAAGTTGTCGGTTGACTAATCAGGAAGAAGTCTTCAAACGCAACATGTAAACGGAATCCCGTGATTATCTAGAATTCATATCACTATTTTCCATCATTCATGTGTGAGTTTTTTTGTAATAAATTTTTTTAACAACTAACGAATCACTAACCCCTACCGAATCATCTTTATTACTTGAGTACGTAATTCGAGACCAACCCTCGGTAATAAACTCATTGTAAGTGATAGAAAAAACCTCTTGTCCAACCTAAAACCCTATTTTTTTGTTACAAGCATAACTTGAACTTGATACCTCCTCTTATTTAATGAAATCTTGTGGTACTTCACCTTAACTAACTGAACTAAAGATCATTAGTATTTATGTTTGAGTTAATTTCATAAATTGATAAGGAGTTAAAGAACCCTCCTACGTATACGTATACATACACGTGTTAGTCGTTATATAAGACATTACAATTTTTAAACAAGCGTTTAGGTTTTGGCTTATGCGTATAAATATAGTAACAACGTTGCTTTCAAGTTAAGCATGCATATAGATTTGTAAAACGAGGGTATAGATATGTTTGCATTACACATGAGTGGTGTCTTTAGAATTTCACATAGACAAACACCTTCTTGTTTAAGTAATTTCAAATACTTTCTAAATAGTTAATTACAAATCAAGCATAATATTCGGTTAGAATAGATTCACTTGAGAACCATTTTAATTTAACAACTTGAGAACTTTTTATTTTTTAAATTTAAATGTTTATAAAATTTTCATATGTTGTTGTTATTATTTTTTTAGAAAAAAATTTTGCACCATTAAATCACAAACATTTTTGTCTTTAATTTGAGTACAATATTACTGTATTAAATAGAATTTTTTTTAACATGTCAATAGTATGTAGTATTATGATATAACATACATATAATATAATATACAGCATATACTTAGTTTGATATATAAGATATATGCAACATATATGTAATATAAGAATATTATAATGAAATTAAAGATAAAAAAATATTGATATTATGATGCAATTATTAAAAAATAATAATAACTTATGAAAAAGTTATAGCTATTTAAAAAAATAAAAAAAGTTCTCAAATTAAATCTAATTTTTAAGTGATAATCTCTTATTCAGTTATACTACATATAATTTAAATTTAGTAGAATATATAGTGTATTAAGATAAAATATTTTAAAATTGATAACGAAGAAATTTATATAGTGACAGAGTTTGAACTACACCACAGAGAGGGTCAGGCGGAGGTAAACTATTTTGCGTTTGGGGGGATTCAATATTTATTAAAAATTTTATACTATCAGACCGAAAGTTTACCCTACTTGATCAAAAATTAACATTACTGGCGAGAAAAAGAGTGCGCGGGGGGGGGGGGGTTCCCGGCCCATACAAAGCTTCGCCCTTGCAAACACAAGTTTGAGATACGTCTCCAAAAAAATCATAAATTTATTAGACTAGTTTTGAGTTTGTAATCGAAAGTTAATTCTAATTTATGAGTTGTTATTTTCCTACCTAAAATCTAACAGTTGAATATCCTCTAAAAAAAGTTTACAAAGATAAACTGTCAAAAAATTCTTCAATCATAAAAGTTGAGAGAAGACCTAAAGGAAAAGTAATTAGAGTTTGATTCAATTGTGTCTCTTAACTAATATAAACACGTTTTCATGTTTTAGAAAGTATAGACACACTATTCATGCTTAACATAATTACCCGTGTGTGTGTGTTTTTCTTTTTTTTTCTTTTATTTTTTTAGTTTTTTGAAAGGTATCGAGTTCTGCTTATTATTGTTTCAAAAAAAATAATATCTGAAATAATTTTCATTTCTGGAAAAAACAATTTGCTAAGTCATTCTCAAATAGTAAGTTTCTTCAAACTAATGGTTTTTACTTTTTATTTTCTTAAAAGAGACATGAAAGAAATAGTGCTACATACATTTTTAACAAGTAAAAGAATCCGATCATATTATTTAACAAGTTACAAGTTAAAGGAAGAACATATTCCTAATCAAGATTATTCTTGTATGTACCAAAGTTTTACATGATGCTAAAGGGTTTCATTCTCCGTCGAAATCTAACGTTGTTCAAACTCTAAATGTTTATGTTATTATATAAAAATAGATCAAGGGAAAGATAGGTAACTTGCAACTTATCTGGGAACAAAAGATGAGGTAGGGAATGTGATATTTTATAATCAGGATTTATCTCCTTATTATTTTATTTTAGTAGATAGAAGCATTAGAAAACTTTTTTTTTCTTTCTCTTCTTCTCTCTTATTCATTTTTTACGGATTCAGTTTGTAGTGGTTGTTGCATCGGGCTTTTCCCTCAAGGACACCTGAAGTCTCAAGAACGTCTGAAGTTTTTAAAGATATTTATCCAACTCAACGTCATATCAGCATACTGGTGAATATCGATTATTGATGCTATTTGAACCTTCCACACATGATGGCATATATCATTACTCTTGCAATGTATACTAGTTCTCCAACATGGCATTTACCTATGTTTCAATGTTATACAACCATGGAAATTGTCATTTAAGCTCACAAACTCCAATCTAAATGGTATGTCTCCATATGAAAATATCTTTAATTTCTTTGCACGTAAGAATCTTGAATCTTGACGACATGAAATCAAAATTACACTCCATCTTCAATGAATTTATCTCAATATTTATTTAAAAGTTTACCAATAAAGCAAAATCCATATCACTAGTGTAAAGTTGGCGTTATGAATATGTTGGACTAATCTAGTAATTACATGATAGTTAAAAGGATAAGAGATAATTATGTTAGTTTATGGATTATCTAAATAAGTTCGTAGTAGATTAAGATCGAGTTTAGTTTGTTTTTTTATCTTATTATTTAGATAGTGTTTATCTTATTATTATTAAATTTGTCTACAAGTTTGTTTAATATATATATGGATTATAGTTTAGGATTTATGGACATTTAATTCTAATCAAAGAGTTTTTATCTTGTTAACTTTATTGTTTGGTTAAGTTGAATAAAACCTGATTTTCAATTCACCTCTATAATTTTGATACTAACTTTCACCTCTCATCTATGTTTGAAATTGTTCATCTCAGCAATTTCTTCTGGATCCCGACCTCAACCATTGTCATGTCTTAGATAATCTCGGTTTGAACCCCTACTTTCGACAACAATTTATTTGGATCTAAGCCTGCGTCTTAGACTTCTACTTCTTCTCGGATCGTTTAAGCCATTTTCTCGTCGGCCTCCGACTGAAAAACTAGCCCCTTGCTTTTCTCTTTTACCCAACTGCTGAACGAAAACCTACCACCACGTTGTTTCGTTTCCCGCACCTTCTGTCGGATTACTTCTGCTAAAAGAGAACCACCTATTCTTTTTCTTGCCAAGGAAAAAAAATCCACCGTTGATCTTATCCTAACAACACTTGATGATTATGAATGAACCTGTTTAACGCCCTTGCTCAATCGCACTGCTAACCTACTAATGATCAAATCCAACTTTTTTGCTAACCTTAATTGCCGACACACAACCTGACTTTCTTCCAAATTTTCTTTATTTCTTCTTTGCTACGATAATAAAAAATAATCAATAATCGGATTAATATACTTGGTGATCGTTCATCTTTTTCTCCTCTGGTCGAGTTTGGTTTCTATACATTCATGATGATTCGATTGGTTTCTTCTCCACTCTTGAAATCCGATCATCCCACCATAGATCTTGATCTTTAACTCCGATACCAATTGTTGGAATAACTAAATGGATCAACCGAAAATATATGCAAAAACATATAATTGAATTAACATCCTTCTACTCTTTTAATATATTATTGAACCCGACTAATAAAACTGAATACATAACTCTGTATTTATAGTAGACATAAACTAACCATAACCAAACTCAAATATTATTTAAATAATCATATAGATAAACTAAGAATTATCTATTCCTAACAAACCGATAACTACTAACTAATTAAACTAAACTTTTTGTTTCACTCCCCGATGTTTTAATATGTTCAGAGTAACCCCTTCAATTATGAACATATCAAAATTAAATCCTTCCGGACAAACATACGTCACAAATTTAATAACCTGAATAACAACCAAAACGAAACGGTCACAAAATAGCTGGTTGAATGTAAAAACTAAACAAAAGTTATATAATAATTAGGCCGCTAATTTGGTTTCAATTTAAAAAAGGGTTAAAAAGGTGGCCGTCACTAATCCAATTTTAATTTTCGTAAGAGTAACTACTAAAATAAGCGGTTGTTAGTCCATAAGCAAATTAAAAAAACAACAATTAAAATTTTTATAAACATAGGTTGTCGCTAATCCATTTGCAATTGAAATAAGAAAAACTAAAAATAGGTCTAAAACCAAAGAAAGATATATTTTGTAAACACAATCTTTTTAATAACTACTGTTTATGTCTTTTTATAATAACTTGCACACTTATTTAACCTACTTTTAATTATACACCACAACTAATTTACACTAACATGTAATATGCTTGCTCAAACCATTAATCTTAAAAGGTTAAGAGAGCTTCACCACTCTAACTTTAAATGATTTTAGCATTAGATCCTACCTCCACCCATATTGTATATGTTATTTAGATAGCTCGTATAAATTTGTTTATGTATGTAACTTTTTTTTTTGTTATTATGTTTATATATTTATATATATTGGAATTGAAATATTTTTGTGAATATTAAAAACTGGAAAACTCAGAAGGGGCATTTTAATTTCCAGAAAAGTTCTCTTGGTAATTTTGGACCAATATTTCAATATGTTTGGGATTTTTAGAAAAAAAGGTCATGCATTGATTTTAATATGCATGTTTGGGGTTTAAAAAAATATTTATTGATAGTATTTAGTCTACATTCATACTGATTATTTGCACATGTGTATATTATTGTTTTATTTTTAGTAATAGACTTTTTTTAAAAAAGGAAAAATTAAAGAAAGAAAAATGAAAAAAGAGATAACAACCATTTTTCAAAAGTTTTTTTTAGACAACAAATTTGAATATATTTAACACCTGAGTAAAATTATCTCTTAAATTTAATTATTTACACTTGGCTATTAAAAGAAAATTATTCCTCACATGAACTCATTGCAACATGAATTTTACCCTCCATTTTTCCAACTCAAGTAATGATTTACAGAAAACAATAATTAATGCCAAAACATCACATGCATGATTAATCATAATTTTACACAACTAATAAACACAAATCTATAATTACTCCATTCTAAAAGCAACAAAAGAAACATAGTAGGGCCCAGAGTATCAACATATGTTTTTCGTTTAGAAACAACAAAAGACATTCAACCATAAACTAATATTTTAAACTTCCAAAGTGATCATATATATTATTTAACAAAAAGCCTAAAAGTTAACAAATTTTTTATAAAAAAAGTGATGATATATTGGTGGTGAGTAATTACGTATGGTCGATTTGGTCCATTGTATTCCGGGTTTATCTAGGCAAAAACCACATGGTTTGTCCCCACAAAACCACATCACACGGTGACAATTAAAACCCACCAAATAATCAAGAAAATCTTTAGCCCTACGATCTTGCCTAATATCCAACACTATTTTTATATCTTTGCCGCCCTTTTAATGTCTTGTTGGTTGGAGCACATATAATAAATTTTTTTAAAACCGGACCGGACAGTAAATCAGATGTCTTAGTTGTTCGATGGTCGGACTGGTTCAACCAGTCAGACCATATATAAGAACCGGATAAAATTGTAATTATTTTTTATACATATATGTAAAAATTACAAAAAAATAAAAAAATATATAAAAAACCGGTTCAACCGGTCCGAAGAGCAAAAGTAAATACATGTGTAAATTTGCGTTTGTAATTATTTTTTTCACATTTGCGTTTGTCTTGTGTAAATTTAATAGATATGGTGTAGCTTTTGCCTATATGAGAGAAGATCAGTGTTCAATCCTGATATAAGATGAATTAAAAATTGATATAGTCAAAGAGCAAAAGTAAATACATGTGTGAATTGTTGTTCTAAAATCGTTGTTTTTATAAGAGTTAATAAAAATGGTTTTTTCTTAGTTTTAAGTCAGTCGGTATCTAAGATGACACTTACGGTGTCTTGAACTTGTCAATACTATAGACATCATACAAAAAGTTGTTTGGTAGTCTCTTAATGATTATTAAAATCATTAAGATGCTACCTTTTAATCGTTAATAGCATTTTAATAGTTAAGAGTTAACCTTAATATCAAATGATTAAAAGATAACATTAAAATGTTACATCTTAACTATTCAGTATTAATGTTACATTTTAACTGTTCAATGACTATAAACCATTAAGAGATAGTTTCTTAATGACCATTAAGAGATAACATTTTAATAACCATTAATAAGCTATTAAACAACCTTCAAGTTTTCTAGATTTTTGTTTTATAATAACTTTTATTTGAATGGAAAATCAATGACCTTGATTCGGTGGATAAGTGTTATTTTAATCGGGTCCATCTAGTCGTTTTCCATCCAGAACCGCATCCCAACCCCCTCAGGAGGAAAGTAATTGCTGAAAAAACCCCATAACTCAACTTTAGGTATTTTTGCTCAGAATAAAACTTAAACTCATAATCCTTAATTTTATCGTCTTGTAATAGCTGAAGCCTTATCGTAACAGTTAAAGTCACTATCTAGTTTCAACTGCTATATGACAAAATGCCCCATTCTCATGAGATATATTTGGTTTCGTGAACTCGAAATAAAGATATAGTTTAGTAAAAAAGAATTAATGGAACAATAGCTATTAACCATCTTAAGAATATATGGTCATGATAAACATACTTATTTTTCTTTGTATTTTTATTTTTTATATAAAACATTTTCAATTTGTTACACGAGTAATATTTCATTCTTTTCGCACTAAAAAAACATAAACACCCCCTTAATCTAATGTTTTTAACAGGTCAGATAACAATTTTAAGGGTACGTTTAACAAACCACGCATTAAAATATCCCACTTTAAAAAAATAATAATTCCAACCTATAACCGACCCCACATTTGTAACTCATGTGACCGACATCTAACATGATTGTCCTCCCCATGTCTTCTCATAAATCATCTTTACCTATATATAAACAACCTTTGGTCACAAACTACAACTCATTGCTGATCTCTATGTTGTCAAAAACATTAACCAGGGAAACCGAAGGATTCGGGCTCGAGATCACCGAGCTTAGGCTCGGGTTACCAGGCGGCAACCGAGGTGGTGGTGGAGAGAGGAATGAGAAAAAGAGGGTATTTTTGGACATTCTTGGTGGTGGAAATGAGGTTGATCGTCACTTCTCCGCCAATGGCGGTGATGGTGGTGGTGGGGGTGGGAAGAACAGGAACACCGATGTCGCGGTGGGGTGGCCGCCAGTGTGTACGTATAGGAAGAGAAGTATGATCAAAGTGTACGTGAAAGTGAGCATGGATGGTGCACCATTTCTTCGGAAGATTGATATTAATGGTTTCAAAGGGTATTGTGAGTTTGTTAAGGCTCTTGAGAGCCTCTTTGGCCTAGGTAAGTTTTTATTTTACGTACTTGTGTGTTTTTTATGACATTAAGTTGTTTAATTAGGGTTTTTATACTTTTGTTAACATGTTTAGTACGTGTGTAACGTTGATTTTGATTAGGGTTAATGCGCTTTAACGGTAGAATTAACCATTGATTACAGATACTAACTTAATATCACTTAGGTCTAATGTTAAAGAAAAAATTTCTAATTGAAATCAAAAGTATAACATGTTAAAAAAACATGTTAAAACTTTTAATTTATATAAAATATAAAAACTGAGTTAGTTAATTAAAACACTTTTGAAAATTGTTTATATTTTATTAAGTTACCCTTTTTAAATAACTATACTTTTGACTGTTAAAACGATGGTAAATGATCAGTCGATAAAAATAATGTACAACTTGTTTTGTGACCGAATTATGGTAAATCAGTCGTTGAAAACAAGATTTTGCTTAATTATCTATGATTTTCTGAACATAATAAAAGAGCACAAATTTAACACTTTTGTTCATTTAAATCTATTTTGACATCCACCTTAATATTTTTTAAAATCAAGAATTACTTTAACGATATTTCAGCATTAAAAACAGCAAAATTGATTGCGGAAAAAATGTTTTTTCATAGTTGTATTGCATTTATGCGTGTATAGCAATTTGAGATCTTTTTATTTTATTTTATTTTATCTTTTTTATTATAAAATTATACTGTATAACATGGTGCTATATATTAATTCTTTTTTATCTTTATCTACTCTTAAACTAATATCATGTCACGCGTATCATCCACGTCTAAGCTAACCTACCTTATTTACTAATCTAAAAAAATAAGCAAAACATGAAAAACTATTATTTTCTTAAAACTTATGTAAGATTAAGTTTACAACCGACAATCATCTTAAGTACGTCTCACAGTACAATGAATACGATGTTTCCGACAAGCCTTTGATTATAGTCAAAAGCGAAGATGAACGTCTCGATGGACTGATAATAATTTTTTATATTCATAAAAAAGGTGATGAATGCGAGTACACACCAATATATGAAGACAAAGATGGAGATTGGATGCTTGTAGGGGATGTACCATGGGAGTAAGCTTCTTTCATAATTTCTTTAATTAAATTTTAATTAGATTTATTTTATTTTTGTCGTTTAATTAATTAATAATACATTAAGTGGTTGTACATAGCCCCTACCCGAGACAATAATTTCATGTGTTAACGAGTACCATGTGTACTTTTTTGTTTTATTTTATAAGTTTTATGGTTTTTATCAATACCATAAATGAACCCTAGAAAGTATGCCATTAGCACATGATACATATTGCTCACCGTTTGTTATAATTAATTAATTAATGTTTTCAATAATCTGAAGAGCAAAAACATCATAAAGATATTAAATGTTGTTGTAGATTTTATATAATTATTGACAAGAAAAAAAACATGGAAATTAAGAGAGAGAGAGAGAGAAAAAGGCTTTTAAAAAATGTTTATCAAAACACACACGCGTTTAATGTTTTCGTGCATTTGTGCATATGCGTGCACAATGTTGTATAGTTATCTGCGTTTGTTTACCAATTGAACCGGTGATATAACCGGTTTCTTTACATATCTCATTCACTATTTCTAATTTATGTATATATATTCTTTATTGCTGTTATATTTTGTTAACTTTGCACATCGACAAACACACAGAAAATATAAAAAAAGCTCTTATTGTTTTTTAGATGTTATCTCGTTTTTTTGAAACAATCAAAAGCTTTGACAATAGACTAGTAAAACAGTCAGTTCAATACGGATCTAACCAGTTATAAAAACATGTTACATAAGAGTAATATTTATATTGATGATCTTAGTCCTTGTTAATTTGCAATACACTAACAGGTGAAAAATGTCTAATGAAATTATAAAATTACCCATGTACTATGTATCTATATATGTAGGATGTATATAAAGTAGACCAAACATACACATATATATAATTATTTAGTGCAAGACAATAAAACTAATCATTTTTTTGTTGAAATTAATTACAGGATGTTTACTGAAACATGCAAGAGAGTGAGGATGAAGAAAAGGGTGATGGATGGTGGACTTTAAATTTATGATAATAGTTAATTAATTAAGTTTAAATATTTGTCGTAGACGTTTTAATTAATAAGGTCATTAAGCATACTTTAAATATTTTATTAGGTAACGTGCTATAAAGTTGGTGATGAAACTATTATGTACGTAGTCAAAATGTTAATCTCATTGATCTTTGGACATATATAATGATTGTACGAAAGTTTTTTCTTGGATAACAATGGAAAGCAAGTTATTGAAAGCAAAGACTAAAAGGAAGGGATAAACTACGTTACGTCATTAGTGTTTTCAGCGACGAACAAAGTTTTCAAAAAATTCTTTGATAAGAGCGTAAGTTATTGGTGCAATTTGTTCGAAAACATGGTGTGAGTAATGATGTCGTTGAGTAATTACCAGCGAATTTAGCGAGGGAGGTAATGTTTTGATGGAACAAAATGTCGTAAGTGATGGTCAAAAGCTTATTCAAGTATGTTATATGTGATACTAATATATTCTAATAACTATTTGCATGAAGTCTCAACTCGATAAGTTATTATTTATGACCTCAGCTGCAATCTAATGAAATCTTCTATAAAGATTAAGTTTTAAAACTCTACTGCTTGAGCTTGATCAAATTTTTGGAAATAGGAGAATGATATTTCTGAATAATGCTTATCACTTTTAGATTGAGATATTTTGAGAAGTCAGTCGAATTTAAAATTGATGATTTTGAAAATTCAATAAGTAGTGTTGTACTGGTTATGAAATTTTACTTGATAATAGACAAAAAAAATATGTTTTATAGATTTCACGCTATCATAATATTTTATTGAAACGACAACACTTCAGGAAACAATGAGTCTGTTTGATGGTGCAATAATAGGTTGTTTATTTTGTTACCAACAATTACTATTGTTGGCTTCCGCTAGTAGCAACCAGTTTGCTACTCATGACTTTTATTAATAGGAACTAGGTTTCTACTAGTCGCTTGGTTAGTGCCAATCTCTGAGTTGATATTGAGAAAATTAGTATTTGATACTAGTAATTTTAGTAATATAACAATCTTTAATTTTACAACATACCTCTAGTGGTCATTTCACAAACCCGAACTCATATCGAAGCTTATTTGGATTTTCTTTTTGGTTATCTCAAACGAATTGATTGCACTTAAATCAACAACAATGAACCATTCACTCCTTAACCCTTCCAGAATTTAAGTTATTGAGTTAATTCAGTAACGCAAATTAGTTTGTGCAATTATTATAATTTGTTTATACTTATACATACAGGACTTAATCTTAAGACAAGGATGCATACATTCATAATGTACAAACTAATTTATGTTACTAAATTAACTCTAATACAAGTCTTCAAGTATATCCATGGAGTCACGGACCCATGAATATGCTTCATAGATAAATCATTCTTTCTCACATACTCTCTTGTATCGAATATCTTTAATAACAAGAGCACAACGAGATAATGGTTATTTTTCTTATCTTATGATTATATGGTCATACACTCATACCGGCTCTACTATCAAACGCCTCCAGATAGTTAGTTCTTGATCGCGTTCTATTATAACAACTATTAGATTGGTATCGAGTATTATAAGAATAAGTTTACACAAGAGCACACACATGTATATATACACACCCTCAACAACACACACATGCTTAATCAACGATTACATCTAAAGATGTATATACACACACCCTCAACAACACACACATGCTCTATCAACGATTACATGTAAAGACAAATAAAGTAATACAATAAGTGGTTGCTAAAGCTTATGTTTAAAGGAAATAAACAAGCATGACCAAGGCTAGTTTAAGTTTATAGTATCTAGTCTGGATTTCTGTTTGCACTGTAACAATTTAGAATGAGAAAAAAAAGTGAATATAACATCCTTATTGTTAAATAAAGTCATGGTTAAACTCGAGGAACTAACTGTGACATTGTTTGATAATTAAGGGGCACTTTATAAACTGCTGAAGAAGAAGTTTATAAAGTGCTGAAGAAGTAGTGTTATAAACTACTGAAGAAGTAGTTTTATAAAACTACTGAAGAAGAATCTCGAAAACTACTGAAGAAGAGGAAGCTCTATATATATGGAGATAATCGGTAGTTAGGAATAGAGATCGCAAAACAGAGTGTATGTGAGCAGAGCGTTTTTCTTCCGAAACTTGAATTCTTCCGAATTCTGTTGTAACTCGATTTGATTGTTCATGTTTGTTCTTGATTTCGTAATAAGAATCATTCAATCGTTGGTTGATCAATTGGTG
>BJCM01275399.1:0-29472 GCA_018326385.1 Flaveria bidentis | reverse complement strand
TGTGATTTTGATTCAAAGTTTATGGAAAATGATAATACACAGGGAACAAATTGTTTGGGACTTCAAAAGGATTTAAATGATCAAGATGCAAAATTCAAAGTACAAGACTGAGCAATCTAAGCACAATAAAAGAAAAATGATAGTAAAACTAGTCTGCTACTGAGGTAACATAGAGAAAGTAGACCTAGAGGTTGCTAGTTCATTATATGATGTGTCGGTACATTCAACACTATAGATGAGTAGACTTTATTGGTGAATTAAATTCAAACAAATTTGTTCAACTTGCTGTGGGTTCACATCTTATCCCTGGTTAACACAATCAACGCAATTTCCAATAAAGGG
Source organism: Flaveria bidentis (assembly GCA_018326385.1). Taxonomy (NCBI): domain Eukaryota; kingdom Viridiplantae; phylum Streptophyta; class Magnoliopsida; order Asterales; family Asteraceae; genus Flaveria; species Flaveria bidentis. Next base: position 29,130 of record BJCM01275399.1, on the reverse strand, counting down.
TGATGGGCAAAATAAACGCCACAAATGTGTGCGGATGACCATAAAAATGAGCAAAGCACATGGAAAAACTGCTAAGTGCAATCAAGCTAATGACTAATTTTGTTGGTGCGTTATGTGCAAAAGAAAAATAAATGCTCTAACAAGAAGATAGGTTGTGTGCCTCTCTGCTGTGCGATGGCACTGACCTAAGGATAATCATAACCTAATTATTCTAGAATTCATTGTTGTTTGCGCCTCTCTGCTGTACGATGGCAGTGACCTGAGGCTTGGCATCTCTTTGAAAGCTTTTAGAATAGTTTCTTCTTGTCAAATACCCGTAGACCGCTCAAAAAATCTCCCGAGGAATGTTGATTACCATATAAGTGTGGGATCCACAAATGCTTGTTGAAATAATTAAATCTAACTCATCTCCAATCTGAGTTAAAAATCTATGTATGGATTTAAGTGGAAAAATATACTGACAATCATTGTGGCTGCTACTCTTGACAGTCAAAATCATTATGTTCATCTTATAGCTCTAGTATGATTTCCTGAAAGTGCTATTGACTCTCGGACAAAACAAGAATCTAGCATCAAAGTGCATATTAAAAGGTTCCAAATGATTATGATATACCTATATGATTCCATAATGAATCTTTCCAGAAATGATCAAATTAACTAGAAGCTGTTCTGCTCAGGAAGAAAAATTTGTTAGATGTTTTCGAAAAGGTTTCAATCCATCTCAAACCTAAGCCACAAAAATATGTCTTGTTTCCTTTTAATTTCAAGTTGTTTTTTGTTTTCCAGTCTTTTGTTGCATAGATGTCGAACTACACAACTTGATGAAATCTGTGAATCGCTCACTAAAAGTGGTCACGTCTGACGTGACCAATCGGTTTAAAACTAAAAGGATCACGTCTGAGGTGATTAAATAATGTTAAATTAAAAGGATCATGTCTAAGATGATCATAGGTCATAATGTTATATATCAAATGGTAAAATTTTAAGTGTTTGAAAGTGTATGAGGTCAAACTCATAAGTATGAGCCAATCACACGATTGAACTTATGCTAGTCACACGATTGGACCATGAGTATGAGGCAACCATGTGATTGGATCACAAGAATGAACCAATCGTACGACTGGATGATGAAGTCTAAGCCAGTCGCACGATTGAACCCCAATCGCATGAATGAAACATGCGTATGGGTCCAGTCGCACGACTCAACTTTAAAACATTATAAATAGAGGGGTTAGTCAGTCGTATTCCTTACCACCCCTCAAAGCTCTCAAAAACCACCCATACACAAACACTCTGCCTAAAATCCCTATTATTGTGAATACCCTTTGATTGTGATACTGACTGTTTTCCTATTCATCTATAGGTACTGTACAATTGAAATTGACCCAAATGAATGATTTAATCGAACACTAAGGATCGATTATGTTAAAATCAAGAACTTAGACTAACTCTTAAAAGTAGACCACTTAAATGGACATAAAAGTTGATTTAAAGGACATTAAGTGCTATTTCGAGTCCCTGCGAATCTAATAAGTCTAAACACGAAGTCTAATATAAAGTTTTGACAATGATTCGGAGTTAGAGTGTCGACAAGAGCAAGATGCGAATAGACACTCCATATGAACCTCAGTTGCATGATTGAGCCAGGCGCACGATTCAATCGCATGAGTGAATCAATCGGTGACTCAATCGCACGACTGACTCAATCGCATAGATTAGCATATGACTAAGTTCAGTCTCAGGCTCAATCGCACGACTGAACACAGTCGCAAGCTCAATTGTACGACTGAACTCAGTCGTATGGTTCAATCGCACGATTGAACCAGGTTTAATAAAATCATTCAAAGTTCCAACTATCATCTCTTATACGCAAATCTAATGTATATATTTCTTGTGTTGCAGCAACATGGCTGATAGATGGACGATGAGCACCAAGCACAACATATGTTCTCATCTTGATGCTACTTCCAGGAACGCCTATGAGTTCGCTGGGATTATTGCCTTCCTACGCAGATTGAGGATATACAAGGCCATCTCTGCTCCATGCACACCATATAGGTCTGTACAGCTGGACTTCTAGGAAGGTGCCTCAGTTGACCGATCGGTTGTGCCTCATTGTATTAGAAGCTCTATCTTCTGGCAGGAGATTGAGATCATAGAAGACGATCTCAGGAGGGTTTTGGATCTAGGTGAGGATTGTGCCTACCCAACCAAGCTGCATCCCTTGACTGTTCGGGGATGCTTTCTAAGGATAAAGTACGCTGGGGATATCAATGCAGCTGTGCTCAACAAGAGCAACATGTGCCCCCAGTTCAAGTACTTGGCTCATGTTATCCTAAAGTGCATAGATTCAAGGTGAGGAGGATTTGATGAGTTTTCGGATCAAATCCAGAACGCATTCGTTGCACTAGTACTGAACCACCCGTAAAGTTATTCTCGCATGCTCTTCGCTTATCTGATCGAGAACCTTGAAGCCAAAGGCAAGGAAGGCTTCTGTATGTATCCACGTTTCCTACAGATGATCATAGATGAGAAGCTTCCTATGCTGCCAAAAGAGAGAGATGATTCTATTATTCTAGAGGTGATGGATGACACGACTTTAGCCAGGATGAAAGTGTACCGGGGGAAGCAGGTAAAGCCCCCGGTCAGGAGATTGTTTGGGCATCTGGCCAATGAAGACTACGTGGTGCCTGCTCGAAAGAAATGCCATCACGATGATAGTGATTCCGATGTTGAGTCTATTGTGGTACCCACCGATCAAGACGACGATGATGACGATCAGGATGACAGTCAAGGTGGTGGAGACACTGGTCCCAGTCAATCAAGGGCCACTGAAACTTCTACTATATCTCCACCATCTCCACATGACACCACTAATGCACCTGGTGGAACAGAGAAGGCTGCCTTCCACAACACCCACTCTCACTCCCATAGCCACTGATACTCCCTCCACCACTCATACACCTACCTCCACTCACCCACACAACCCAACACAATTCCACCACAATCCACTCCCATTCCTCCTCCCATCTTCACAACATCCACCACCACAACCACCACTCAATAAGCCGGTACATCCACCCAATCCCCAATGACACATGGCTCCACTCTACCCAATATCGGGTTAGAGGAACAACTGGCAAACTTAAACCATATCGTGCTAAAGCTGATTGCAACTGATGATCTGAGAGCTACTCAGATAAACCAGCTGATGGCGGTAAATGCGGCTCAAGCTAAGAAAATAGCTCAACTCAGTGAGAAGAATGCACAATATGAGAGAGCTTTAGGCCGAGCTCACCATGCGCTAAAGAGTCCAAACGAGTTGGTGATAGAATCGATGAAAAGGATTGAGGGTTTGGAGAAAAAGAACAAAAAGATCTTGATAAATCTGAAGGGATCTAAGAGTGAGCCTTTAAAGATTAAAGAGGGTGATGATGATGGTGATGATGCGGATGATGATGATGAGCTTACCGATGAAGAAGAAGAAGAAGATGATGATGAGGAAGTGGGACCGAGTGGGAAGGACAACGAGGATCATAAAGATGATGATAATGATCAAGAAGGTGATGCATCTGCATCAACCTCAAATCCATCAGCTCAGGAGAGACGCACCAAGCAAAATCAGGATCAAAGAGCCTCGTCCTCAGCTCCTCAAGCTGAAGAGACAACTAATCAAGGCAAAATGATTAGATGTTTATGTATTTAAAACTTTTGTACTTGAATTGTGTATTACATTAATGTAATTAATGATTATTTATGTTTAAATATCTTGATTAATGATTTATGTGTGATGTATTGAATGTTTGATCAAACAAATGAAGCTTAATAGCCAAGTGAATATGATGTTGTCCCCCTTCAGCAAATCAAGACTCAAATCACGATGATTTTTGATTTGCAAGGGATCGTAAGACGATCTGTGAGCTACACTCTTGAGGAAGGAGAGATCATCCACGACCTCACCGACGAGCAGCTAGCTGATATGTTCCGACTAAATCCAGATGAACTGATCAAAGATGCTCCCGAAGTCAATGTTCTAAGTGATGAGGAGCTACAGGATGTCGATGAAATAGAGATTGAAGATGTGACAGCTGAGCACTATCCTGAGTACACTGACCCTGAAGGCAATGTTATCCCCAACTTGGGTGAAACTTTGGGTAGTGCTACTTTTGATAAGCTAAATGAGATGGAGAAAGAAAAGGAGAAAGATGAAAGTCAAGCACAAGCTTCTGATGCGAATGTTGATCTTAAGAAAGCTGAATGGGCTGCTTGTTTTGCTGAAATAAAAGCTCAAGGTGCACCTCCAAAGCAAAATGCCTACACCAAACTGCACAGAGTCAAGAAACATCAGAAAGTGTCTGGCAAAATCATCGCACGGGCTTATTTTGAAGACTTAAATGTTTATGCTGTAAAGAGAGAGAAGGGGATTGAGTATTTCAGATATCCACATGATCTGAAGACTCTTCATGGTTTTAAGCTTAATAGATTGGCTAATTTAGAACTTTTGTATGCCAACTCGAGGAAGATGTTGGGATGGTTTGAGAGAGCTCTGAAGAAAGAATACCACACCAGGTGGATCAACTATAAGCCTCAACAACCTAAATAGTTTATTGATAAGACTGAAGTTGATCCTATCTCTGGAAGACCTAAGGTAGTGCTGAAGTGGAGTCCCCCATGCACAATGTCTAAGATTCCTCTAAAGGAAATGCCTCAGGACTTCACTCCACACTTCAAATGGTGGTAGTATGATTGGAGGACGGGAGAAGTGGTCATAGTGTTGAACAAAGATGGAAATATAGAGACTATCAGGGTATTCGACCCAATGTGGCTTATCAACTTGTCTGCAGAAGATGCCTACACTTTATACAAGTGGCCACTGTTCTATGACACGCAAGACATTGTACAAGCTCTTCAATTCCAACATGTTATACGGCTCTGCTTCACGTTTGAGATACACGCGGAGTCACAAGAGAAGAGAAGTACAAGAAGTTTCAAGAACATGTGAAGAATGTTAGACAATAGGGTAAATTAGGTCCAAGGGGGAGTTTGTAGATACATGATGTTCCTAGTTTATGTGCTAATATGTAAAAGTCTTTCATGTCTTACATATGTGTAATGTAATTGTTCAATAAAATATGATATGCTTTTGATGTTTATTTGTCTTTGAATATTTCATATTATTATTATATTTGGTATAATCCATATGTATGAACATCTTATATGGGTTTGAGGTTATTGTTCATAGTTCTAAGTCAATAATGATTAAGAACTGTGTTCAACTTAGTCGGGTGATTATTAATGCTAATGGACCATACTTATGGACCATACACATGAATATAACATGCTTATGGACCAGTTGCACGACTGAACCAGGAGACTGGATCAGTCGTATGATTGAGACATAAGATTGACGCAGTCGCACGACTGAACCTTCAGTCGTGGGTATGAATCAACCGCATGATTCAGTCGCATGACTTAACCATGCTAATGGTTCAGTCGTACGAATGGAAACTACAAACCTATAAATACCACTTTATTCGTGGAAAAACATAACACTTGAGAAACTTTGAGAGAGACTTCAAATATACAAAAACCCTAGCCGTCCAGAGCGTCCTAAACAGCCAATCCAACTTCAAAGTTCGATCTTGATCGATTCCTACTCATTCTTAACATTTAGTTCATTGTTATATCGATCGGGTTATCGTTCTCACTGATTGGATCGACAATCAAATAGGATTCCGCACTATTTGATCTGGTTTCACACAGAATCAGTTAGTACTCTGTACGTACATGGTCCCTAATAAAATGCATACTAATTACATGATTTAAGTGACCAAGATTTTAAGAGATTTTAACGAGAAGATCGATTTTTTTATAACAAAATGTGATATATAAATGCTTAAAAATAATTTTGCGACCCCAGTAAGGGGTGTTTCCCCTTGGACCCCACTATGGGTTGTTGCCACTAGGACCCCGCTATCATGGGGTGCCGCCCTCGAACCCCCGCTGTCCCGCGGAGGGTCGATTATGTTATATGATGATTTGTACTTGTTGTGCATATGTATGTGTATGCGAATTGATGATACATGATGTTTATGATGATGTGTGATGGGGTATGTGATGTTTATGTGATGTTATGCTTGTTCATGTTGTGTTTCCTTACGTTCCTATTATGTATTATATCGTGACTTATGTGTTATGATTATGAAATGAACAAAAAGTATCATGTAACGTAAAGCAGAAGTTAATGATAATGATAAGTGGAACGCAAAGTAAGAATGAATGCATACATTAATGAACAAATGAATGTAAGAAAGTCTTGCAAGCAATGTATGGAGGTTCACACCCAATGAAGGGTGTTAGCTTAATAGTGTGTGGGTTAGCTACCCCCGGAAGGATGCACACTAGGGTCTAATCTTTGTGATTGACCATATGTATGGGATCCTTGTCGCTTGCCCTAGGTACTGGAGTCAGCTTCGTGCACAATGTTCGTGGTCTATTGATAGACCTTAGGCCCAATAACTAGCTTCATGCATAATGTTCGGGGTATAGCAAATGGCATTGGTCCGGAATGTAAGTATGAAAGATGACGAATGTATGAAAGATAAGTAAGGAAGACTATGAATGAAAGCGAATGATAATGATGACGTACATTGAATGAAAGATAATGAATAAAGGTGGAAGATAATACTATATTATCTATGTGTATGTATGATGTATGATCACGTATGGAAGTAACACGGTTTTTTAATGAAAGAAAAGTATTTTATTTTACAAAACTAGAACTCACTCAGCAACGCTGACTTTTATGATTTTCTAGTTGGCAGGTAATTGTTGCTGAGGATGGCACGGGGCAGCTACTCGGCATTTTTGGGATGACATCCATTTGTATAACTAAGAAGTTTTTGTGACGTAATGCAAACGATAATATTTTGTAACTGTTAACAATGATGTATTATTTGCAAAAGCAGTCATTAATATATGAAATGGTGTTTAATTATTCCATTGCGATAGATGTAAATATATTTTATGTTTAATGAGCGATAATTGTCCAACTGTGAACATCCCGGGATCGGGGCTTTACATTAAAGTTCTTATTTATTATAATCATTGGTTGTTCAATAAGAGATTTCAAATAAATTTAATTGCAAGGTTATACTTTAAAAACTGATGCAACCAAAACAACCAAAGGGTTTCTAGCATGCATGCATGATGTACATAGTAAAAGTTACTTTGAAAGTTTTACACTCTTTATAGAAAATATTCTAAGTGTAAAATATTTCGAAGCCAAAGACCAAATCTTCCAAAGCCAAAGATGAAGTCATTCGAATCTTTAAGGACAAAGTCTTCCAAAGCCAAAGACTGAAGACTGATTTCTTTCAAAGACAGAGAAGACATGCGTTCTTTGATCCACTTTTCATAAAGCTGACCAACTTTCACTGCCACTCTAAAGATTCAACAACTTATACAAGTTGATGAAAAGGTCCATTTTTTAAATAAACTATAGATTATGGTTTGGAGTTTGTAACTTTCTGTTCTGTACATTTTATCCTTTTTGTAATAGATTAGGATATGACCTATGGCATGTCATAGTCGCAAGTCAAAAGGCAATCTGCCTATTGACTGTGCATTAATCTTGTTGTCTAGATTTGTGTTTCCAGCTGGCTTTCAAAGTATAGCTAGCTGTAGGATATAGTATAAAGTATCTCAGGTTCTTATATATATCATATGCTTTGTAAGACTTGTAATATAACTTGAGAGCAATATTTAACATTCTTGAAAACTTTGCTTTTGTCTTTATTCTTGTTCTTTTGTTCTAACTCATTACTTACTTGTGTTCTTAGTATCTCTTATATAAACCTGGTTCCCTATTTGATATGTTAAGTGTTCTAACACTCTTCTTATTTTGAGAATAATTGAAATTATCACCCTTAACCGGTCCTGCAATTGGTATCAGAGCATTTCAGGCTCTTGATTGTAAGATCTCACCATCTTAAATTCCTCAATTTCACAAATCACTTAACATCTCAAATGGTAGCTCTCTCAAAGGCTATATGGAAACCGGTACTATGATAAAGTCTCCACTAATCACTGCTGATGACTTTGATAGTCGATGCCAAAGAATGGAAGGCTTCATCAAGTCTCATGACAGTAGGATATGAGGATGTGTTGTCTCTGGACCTCATGTACCATGCACCTCTTGAGCTACTGTTAGAGGTGGCATAATACCAAAAGAAGTGGTTGAGTACTCTGTAGAAGACTGGAAGAAGGTAGTTGTAGATCAGAAGGCCATGATCGCCCTTCAAACTACTCTTCCCAACTCTATCTACAGAGGCTTCACTAAAGTTGATGTATGAGGGGTCTTCTAAAGCTAAGGAGAACAAAAAAGACCTCCTGAAAGCAATAGTTTGAGAACTTCACCTTCAAGACAGGTGAAACCATGACTTAATGATACTTTAGGTATGTTGAGTTGTGGATATTAGATGTTGGAGCAGGTCTTGAGAATAAGGACACAGTGAGCAAGTTCATGTCCTCTCTTCCTAAAAAATGGAAACACTATTATATGGTCATTAAGAGGATTAAAAACCTTAAAATCCTTACTCTCACTGGGTTGTATAATATACCGATAGAGATAAACATGTAAAACCCACCCATCTGTTAACTCCAATAATCAACAAAATTCTGGCCTTCATGTGGCTGAAAGGGATACTAGAGAACCATAACATCATCTCATCTGCTACCCTGACAAGTCATTGAAGGGTCCTCTCATCACCTTCCCAGAGACACCAAATGAGAGCTAAATCCATGAAAGTCTATTTCAAGAGACAAGCTTATCACAAGCCTTTGTGTCTGCTGATAAAAGTACATGAAACTTCAAATACACCCTTAAAGACTTGGACTACATCCATCTAGATGACCTAAAGTCCATGGAGATAGTTTGTTGGATCAAGAAGAAGGCTGATGCAACCAAAACCAAACACTTAGACTATTTTTGGTACAACTTGTAAAGGACTTTTGAAGCTAGGTATGGAACTTCCGAAGGATATGGAGTTCTTCCAAAGACAAAGTGCAAAATCAACTTCCGAAGGAAAAGCTCCAACTTCCGAAGACAAAGTCTTCTCTTCCAAAGTTCAAGACTTAGAAGAATTCAAAGACAATGACTTTCAAATTAGAAGTCCCCAAGCCACTGTAGAAGCAGCCTCTTCCGAAGTATAAAAGGCTTCAGAAGAACTTGTTCTTCCAAAGCCAACTAACCTTCGGAAGATGTTGCTATGAACCAGTGGACATAAGTATGGTCTCTGACACTCCATTGCATACCTTTAATACTTTATGGCATTTTCCCAAAAGGCCATGTAGTTGACCATACTTTATTCCACTGTTCACCTTTATATGTTAGTACAAGTTGCCAACTTTAGTTGGTGACAAAAGGTAAGTCATGGACATGTCATGACTACCATATCTTAGATAAGACATTATCTAAGATACCTCAACTATAGCTTTGTAGTATCTGTTTTAGTTAGAGGATCCCAACTGGTATTAAGTATATCTGACTGTAGATAGTAGTATATATAGTTTCTCATTGTAACTCTTGTAGTAAGCTTGTAAGAGTCTTGTAAACTTTAAGTTAAGAAGTAATATATACAAGTATTTTGAAAATTATTCTCTTGTGTTTTCCTTGTGTTACTTAGTATATTATAATCAACTCTTAGAAGAACTCTGCTTCTTGAGTGTTTGATAGTGAGTTTGAGAGAAATACTTGTGATGAGTATCAAAACCGATCCTACAATTGGTATCAGAACATGGACCTTAACCAGAAATCTAAACATGGACCTTAAAACATGGACCTTAACCAGAAATCTAAATGTGAAATGGGGACGATGACTAAAGCACCCATCATCACCCTAGAGAACTTCAAACAATGGAGAAAACGTATAGAAGGGTTCATCAGATATCAAGATAGCCGCATGTGGAAATCCATTGCCTATGATCCCTACAAGCCAAAGGTGGCTTCAGCAGGGTGGTGGTACCATGATAGAGAAAGCAGTAGAGGACTACTCTGAAAAAGACATCAAGCAGATAGACGTTGATGAAAAGACAATGACTGTTCCGATGACAACAATTCCCAACTCCATTATGGTGGGGTTTGAGAATTGTCAGATAGCTAAAGAACTGTTTGATGCTTTAACCCTGATGTAATCCAACTCCAATGATTCAAAGAAGATTCCCTAAAGCAACAATTTGAGAATTTTACTCATATTGCTGGAGGAGACCTTGCACCTGCAATACTTCAGGTACATGGATCTTATCTCTTCCCTTCAGTCTGTAGGAATAGCTCCTGAATTAAGAGACCTCTCAAGGAAATTCATGAGCCCACTTCCCAATGATTGGATGTTCTGCTGTGTCTCCATCAAGAGGATAGAGAACCTGAACACACTCACAATGACTGAGCTATATGGTATTATAGATGGATACTGTGTAGAGATGGAAAACAAGAGTGGCCATCAAGGAAGCAGACCTTCAAGCCTTTCTGCTAGCAACGCTCTCATGGTTGCTGAATGCTCAAGACCCCCTCAACCTCAGCAATACCTGGTATATTTCCAGCAGCCATCAACCTCTTCTGAGCCTTACATCACATTCCCTCAGACCCCAAGGTCTCAACAGGCTCAACCCAGTCCCTTTCATGACAACTGTGCTTTTCTTTTAGGGAGTGGACACTCTAATGATTTTTAGATCTATTTTGAAGATCTGGAGTGTTTCAGCTCAGATGATATAGAATACATGGACATAGTCCAACAAATGGTTCTGTTAACCTACGAGGCAAAGAAGTTCTTCAAAAGAACTGGAAGGAAGTTCTCTCAGAACCCAACAAGCAGCCAGTTCAGGTTTGACAAAGCAAAGGCCAAATGTTACAACTATAACCAGTTGGGCCATTTTGCAAGGTAATGCAAAGCTCCCAAATCAAACCCAGGATCTGCTCATGCCTTCTCACATCCTTCAACACCAAAACTGCTGGAAAATCAATTGAAATTGCTGTTGTGACACAAGAAGTTGATTGGAGCTTTATGGTCCAAGATGTCACCCCTGCTCAGGCACTCATGGCTGGAACATAAAACTCTAAGGTATATGATCATCTATGTACTCCAGCCTATATTTTTAAGGCTAAAATGTACCATGACTATAACATGGAAATTAAATCCGACATTGAGTCCTTAAACATCTTAAAAACTGATTTTAAAAAGGCTGAATCTGACTATCAACATAAAATTGAGGAGTTAGAGAAAACAATATCTTCTTTAAAACATGAGCACACCAATTACAAGACTCAAATCAAGGATTTAATATCCAAGTTAACTGAGGCTCAAACCAAGCTAGTACTAGCTGAGGCTTAAGCAATGATGCATGCTATTTCTGAGCAAAACTTCTAAGCCATTCTTGCATCATCCTCCCACTCAAAAAATTATCAAAACAAAAGTGGGATGGGGACCAATGAGATTGCTCCACCACACTCTTATGAGCCTGTTAGACAACCAAGGTGTGGTACTGAAGAGCAAGAGGGCCCATCTGCTGACCCATCTTCACTTGAGTTAAAGAATGTTGCAACAATGAAGACCAACACAGGGAAGGAACAGGTAAATCAACCTATTTCTACTTGTGATGATCAACCCCTATCCACCAAATCTAGAAGATACCGGGCAAAGGTAGGCAGAAGAACTACCAAGAAAGTAGCTGAATCTAAGCTGAAGATTGACCCAAAGCAAAAGGGTGTTTATATTTCAGCTGGATTCCAGGTGGTAGGCACTTCTGATTCAGAAAGGAGTGTAGTACCAACACTCCAGTCTTGCCAAAGGATCAGAAATCAAAAGAGAAGGCTGTAGAAGAAAACAAGAAGATTAAGAAACCTCAGCCCTCAAAGTCCTCAAAGATTAACATTACATGCATAATGTATGGTCTGCAAAACCACTTGGCTAAAGATTGTTATTACAATCCAACAAGCACACATTATGCAAATAATGTTTAAAAAGAAGCAGCTAAGGAAGGATTCACATTTGGACCTTATCACATGGTTCAAGTGATGAGAAAAAGAAAGCTGGTTTCCGAAGCTAAGTTGCTTTCGGAAGAAACTCATTCTTCCGAAGGGAAAATGGGTTCGGAAGTTAAGCCAAGGAAAGCTCAAAACAACAAAAGAGCCTCCTCAAAACCTTCTGAGAAGAAGGCTACTTTGGAAGAGAAGGTAGTTAATGCTTCTTCCGAAAACAAAGAAGCTTTGGAAGCATTTCAGGCGGAGGAAGTGGACATTCACAAGACAAGAATAATAATGTCTAGATAGTGGACATTGGATGCTCCAAGCACATGACCGGGAACAGATCTCTACTTCAAGAATTTTAACATTTTGATAGAGGTCCTATTCAATTTGGAGGTGAGACCGGAGGATACATTTCAGGCGGAGGAAGTGTATCCAATGGCTTGTTAAGAGTCGACAAAGTGAACTTTATCAAATAGCTTGAACACAATCTCCTAAGTGTTTCTCAGTTCTGTGATCAAAAGCATCAAATGCTTTTCATAAAGCATGAGTGCATCATCCTCAAACCTGGGATGATAATTCCTTAGGAATTGGTGCTTCTTAGATCTTCCAAGAAAGGGGATATGTATAAGCTGGATATGAACATTGTGTCCCCATTAGGTGAAGTATCATGCTTTCTTTCCAAAGCTGATGGTGATGAGTATGCCTTATAGCATAAACGTATGTGTCATGTAAATTTAAAAACCATGAACAAATTGGTTAAAAATAACTTGGTACATGGCGTGCCCAAAAAGGATTTTTTTTGTAGAGATAACTGTGTGGCTTGCCTGAAAGGAAAGTAGCACAGAGTCTCTTACAAATCCAAAGAGGTTAACTCTATCACCACCCTATTACACTTATTGCACATGGATTTATTTGGTCAAACAAGTATAATGAGCATTGGAAGGAAATCATATTGTCTTGTGATAGTTAATGATTTTACAAGATTTACATGGGTATTCTTTTTAAGAACTAAAGATGAAACTGCTGAAACTTTAAAATCTTTTATTCTTAAAATTGAAAATCAAAGTGATCACAAGGTAAAGATTAACAGTGATCAAGGGATTGAGTTTAAGAATCAAGTTCTTTACTCATTCTATAACTCAAAAGGGATTACCAGAAAATATAGTGCTCCTAGAACTCCTCAACAAAATGATGTTGCTGAGAGGAGAAACAGAACACTGATTGAGGCTGCTAGGACCATGTTAGTCAATTCAAAGCTGCCTCTAACATTCTGGGCAGCTGTATGCTATGTGCAGAACAGGGTTCTCATTGTTAAGACACATGGAAAACCCCCTTAGAACTATGGAACAAGAGGCCATCGTTCATTGGCTTTCTAAGGTCCTTTGGCAATAGGTGTACCATACTTAACACAAAGGACAACTTGGCAAAATGTGCTGAAAAGTAGGATGATGCTATCTTTGTTGGATATTCCTCCACCTCTATTGCTTATAGAGTTTATAACATAAAAAATCAACAAATTGAGGAATCATCTAACATTGTTGTTAATGAGCACACTCCTTGTGTTAGGGGAATGGCCCTGATCATATTTTTGACTTAGAATTGTTTCCAAACTATTCTAATCCATCTTGAGAGAATGTTTCAGCTGGAACAGGTACTTAAAATGATTCTGATGAAAACTAGCTATTTGAGTTACCCAGATCTCTTCCAAATTCTCCAAGAGTCTCTGAACCCCAAGCTCCCATCATTGGTAGATTCATAACATGAAACTTTCAGGAACTAGTGGAGCTCTAACAAGTTATCAAAAAGTGTGTCTAATAACTCATCAACTGATAACATACAACACCAAGATGATGGAAGTAATATTCTGAAGGAACATGCAACTATTAGTACTACTTCTTAGTCAACTGCTGCTGATGATGTTTCTCTTTCATTCAATCGGTCCTCATTGAATGACATTGAAACAGCAGCTGGACCAAGTGTTCATGTTCCTGAGCAAAATATGTCCGATTTGGATCTATCTTTGCAACTGGAAGTGATTCCCTGATTAAGGGTTCACAACACTCATCTAGCTGAAAACATCATTGGAGAAGTCTCTAAAGGCGTGAGAATAAGGGGACAAACTCATCATGGGAATGTCTGCTTGTACACATGCTTCATGTCTCATATAGAACCAAAGAAAGTAGAAGAAGCCTTAAAGGATAGTAGCTGGGTTGAATTAATGCAAGAAAAGTTGCTTCAATTCAAGAGACAAAAGGTTTGGAACCTTTGCTTGCTACCATCTGGTCAAGTACCTATAGGCACCAAATAGGTTTTCAGGAACAAGAGAGATGATAGAGGCTTGATCATCAAGAACAAAGCTAGACTATTTGTTGAAGGATACACCCAAGAGGAAGGAATTGATTATACTGATGTCTTTGCACCTGTTGCAAGACTTGAGCTAGTTAGAATCTTCCTTGCTTATGCTGCATCCAAGAACTTTACTTTCTACCAACTTGATGTCAAGTGTGCCTTTCTATATGGAAATATAGATAGGGAGATCTATGTGTGCCAACCTCCAGGATTTGAAGACCCACAACATCCCAACTATGTGTGCAAATTGGATAAAGCTCTTTATGGGCTGCACCAGGCACCTAGGTTGTGGGATGAGACTCTGTCTCAATTTCTCCTGAAGAATGGTTACACTAGAAGAACCATTGACAAGACTCTCTTTATCAAGAAGTTTGAGAAAGACATTTTGCTCGTTCAGATCTATGTTGTTGATATCATATTTGGTTCTTCAAATGACCAAATGTGTAAAGACTTTGAGAGCATCATGAAGAAGAAGTTTGAGATGAGTTCTATGGGAAAAATGGACTTTTTCCTTGAAATTCAAGTGAAGAAAATGCAGGAAGGGTTCTTTATCAATCAATCAAAGTATGTCTCTTATATCTTAGAAAGATTTGATATGAAAGATTATAAGCCAACCAAGACACCCATACCCAGAAACCATGATTTGTGTCCTGACTCTGAGGGGGGGGATACTGATCAACATCAGTATAGGGCAATCATTGATTTTCTGATGTATCTCACAGCAAGTAGACCTGATATCATGTTTGCTACTTGCATCTGTGCAAGATATCAGGCTACTCCAAAAGTGTCTCACCTAGTTGTTGCCAAGATAATTCTTAAATACCTCAAAGGATCAACAAAGCTTGGTCTCTGGTATCCTAGAAACTCCAACACAATCTCTATGGCTACTCAGATAGTGACTATGGTGGCTGCAACATCAACAAGAAATCCATATCAAGAGGATGTCAATTTCTTAGTAGAAGGATCATCTCATGGCAATGTAAAAAAGCAATCTTGTGTCTCTACATCTATTGCTGAAGCTGAATATATTGATGTTGCAAGTTGTTGTGCTCAGCTGCTATGGATTCAAAACCAGATACTAGACTATGGATTCAACTTCATGAGCACTCCTATCCACATTGACAACAACAGTGTTGTCTTCATCATTGAAAATCCTGTGAAGCACTCCAAGACAAAGCACATTAATATCATGTACCATTTCATTAGAGATATTAATGAGAAAAATCTTATTAAACTAGTCAAAGTTGACTCAAATGAATAATATGCTGATTTGTTCACCAAAGCCTTTGATGAACAGAGATTTAAGCATCTCATTACAACTATTGGGATGATAAACATTGACTAATATATCTTATTTGAAAAAACTTTTAACATGTGTGTCACACCCCCGCTAAAAGCGGAAACACGGGGATGTAACAAGACGGGATCGTCATAACACATGATAAACCATAGAGATGCAATAAAATAAATGATGACAAGCGTGTCATGACGACACCCGACAACAGGGGGACTTGTGTCGTGTTTAGTCAATATTCATGACAACATAGCCATAAGCATAAACATGTTAAATGATTCACATAAACAAAGATGATAACATTGTAATGCATTTCCCACAACCCGGGAACAAGTGACAAAAGAATAATGTTGATTTCAAGCAGACTACGACAATGGTTTCCAAAATGTATGTTTGTCAAATATGTTTAGTCTCAAAAATACATCCTAGGGTCTCCACTAAGGCAGCACACCTAGATCTTCAATTAGCATTGTCACTTGAAAAGATATGCTCAAAATGGTCAACAAAATTGTTGGTGAGCTCGCAGGTTTAAATTGTAAATAAGTAATTGATGTTGTAATGTAATAGTTGTGGAGTACCGTGAATACAGTTATAAGTAAGCAAAATCACATGACATGAGTTTTACAACAAAACCTAACGACGTACACACAAGAACCTTGTCGGAATATATTCACCCAAGGCCCGTTCGTGGCGACTATTGGTACTAACTAGTATACCAACAAACGAGGGTGGGGGTGTCAACCCAGTAGTACTACCAATACCTATCCATCGATTCCACAATGGAATTAAATGGTTGTAAAGAAAGAACCACATAGCAGACTCAAGCATGTATCAGATAAGTACTCATAAAACAGTAGTACGTTGATTCCAAGTATGTAAATTGTATGTATGTTGTACAACATAGAAAATGGGTGAGCATACTTTTCCCCCGTATTTGTAAATGATTGAAAAGTTGTATAAGCATAAAAAGGGGCCACGAAACTCACTTGTTAGGTGGTAAGTATGTATGATCAAATTTTCCCAAATGTTGTATGTAATGAACGGTCAAACACCTATTGACAATTATTGTTAAGCATTAATGATATGTATAAAGTAAATAACAACATTCGGTCGGTTCGGGTTGTATCGGGTCGGTCGCGTATAACACACATAAGCAAACGCGAGTATTAGATCTTATGTAGATCCAAGTACTGGAAATCGTCGCCATTGCCGGTGACATTTGTGTAAAAGTTCCATTGTCATAAGAAAAGTAGTTATTAAATATTAGTAGTCACAAATGGGTTGTTGATAATCGTAAAATGTTAGGTTGATTTGATTGGAATGGTATTTGTAGGCTTGATAGCGTTGACTTTAATCTTTCTGGTTGAGCAATGGCAACCGTGTTAATGTTAACTCAACATCACACGACATACACACACCACGCACAAGAAGGAAATCACACATAACAATTCCAAACGCACGACAGGGCCAGACGCATGACTCAACATTCCATTCACACGAATCAACCCTCATTCGTACGAATCAGCTTCATTCGTACGATTGAGCCTTCATTCGAGCGACTGGCATTCAGTCGTACCACACAGCACTCAATCGCACAACTCAACCTCCATACGCACGAATCAACCTTCATTCGTATGAATCAGCTTCATTCGTACAACTGAACCTCCATTCGTACGATTGGCCTTCAGTCATGCGATACACGCACAATCGCACACAACCTTCATCCGCATGACTCAATCGCACATATTCATTCGATCGTACGACTCAATCGCACGACATGCCCAGTCACACAACTCAGTCGCCCGAATGACACAGTCGCACAACTTAGTCGTACGACTCACCCAGTCGCACGGCTCAGTCGCATGACAGACCCAGTCGCCATAATGGCAGATTCGCGACTGCAGCTGTGCAGAGCAGCCTTCGGCTGCTTTGAGCACGAGTTTTACATAACAAATATTTCCAGAAACACACTACAAACACACACAAACAAGAAGCACATGCAGAAAGACATCACACGCACACACGCGACCTCATGTGTTCGGGTTGAACCCGAACACCCGAAACCCTAGTTTGGACAGCAGAAAAACGAGCAAGAAAGGGACAACCAAGGTCAAACCCTAGTTTGGACAGCAGAAAAACGAGCAAGAAAGGGACAACCAAGGTCATCTACCTACAAGGATAGAGTAGACTCAGTTGTGGACGAAGTCTAGACGACGAAAATGAGAGCAAACGGGGCGGTTTTGGTGCAAGGAGGAAGATGTAAGGTGAAGAAGATGATGATAAAGATGAAGAAGGTGAGGAATGAAGTTAGGGCTGGGAATGGGGTTTTTATACCCATCCCAAGTTTGCAAAATGTTAATTTTAGTCCCTGCACTTAGCCCCTGAGTTCCCAAAATGTGTTTCGGTTGGGAACGGCTTCAAAAGTGTTTGGTTATTAACGATGAAAGTGTAATGAATGATAATTGGTACTTAAAATGGTTTTATTAATGACAATAATATTATATAAGAACGATATATTTAGTGATAACGATGATGAAATTTGTAAAAGTTTTAAGCATAACACACGATCATGATGAAAGCACAAGCATAAAGATGATAAAGCAAGTATGATATCCACATAAGGAGTTAATAAAGATGAGGAATGAACGATCAAAGAAAAGTTAACGGAAAGTCACGTTAATTGACGGACCTTAAGGTGACCGATGTCACAATGTGTCTTGTCTTTTGTCAATTACAATCTAAGCCTTGTTACAAAAGTTTTCTTCACATTTGACTAAGTGTGAGTATTTCCGAAGAGAAAATTACCCTCGAAAAAGCTTTTCATCATCTTCCGAAGGCAATTCTCTTAATTCAAGTTTTATCTTCCAAAGAGTTTTTAGTCTCAGAAGCTTATCATCAATGCTTCTGAAGCTTGAAAACTTCTTCTTTCGAAAGACACTCTTATTCACGGAAGTAAATTCATTTACCTTCGGAAATATGCTTGGCTTTGGAAGAGAAAAACCTTCGGAAATCCTTTTACCTTCGGAAGAAGACTTCTCTCTGTAACGGAAACCTTTGGGCCCCACACAGTAAAAAGTAAAGATTTTATTAATGATGTCGGAATCTTTTGAATGGTTTTTCACCTTGCCGCCACCGTCACATCTTACCCCAAACCATCTTTTCACCTTATCCACCCAACACCGCCCTTTCACCAATTTAAATAACCCTGACTCATCATTTCCATATTTTTACCACTTCTACTACCCAAAGCACTTCCCACTTCAACCTTCTCTAACTTCAAACTTGTTTTCCTCTGTTCTTTCTCACAATGACACTAAACCCTCAGCACAATCAAGTCGTACTTTTGGATTCATCAAGGGATGCTGACTTGAAATCATATCATTTCTCACCCAATCTACCTACTATACTGCCTTGACTATAAACCTCACTGTTTATCTTAACCAACTGGAGGAGTTTTGGGCCAACGGTCGTATCGAAACCCTAAATCAAGTTAGGGTTATAAGGTCGAGCATTTGTGGCCAGGAGTTGGTAATCTCTGAACAAATCATCAGGGAGCATCTGGAGCTTCATGATGAAGGCGCTCCTACTGAATTTCCCAAGACCGACCTTGATGATACATATACCCTGATGGGTTATGGTGGCGATGTTAGCAAGTCTACTGTCTATAAATTCAACTTCTCTTACAACTAGAAGTTCCTGTTGCATGTTGTTCTTCATTGCTTATCAAACAAGTCTAGGGGATGGGACCAAATCCCATATGAACTAGGGTGCCTAGTTCATGGAATGGTGAAAAGTCTCCTCTTTAACTACTCAAGGTTTGTGCTGACAAATTTGATGGGGAACCTCCAGAGGGACACATTCTTCATGTATCCCAGGTTCCTTTAGCATATCATCAACTGTGAGTTGGACCAAATTCAGCTTGTCTGTGCAGCTGCTTTGACTGTCCCTTACATGAGGCTGACCATCTTCAAAGTTTTGAAGAGAGTGTTCACCAATTTCACTAGAAGATATACTACACTTCTTCTAGGTATGATTGAGCCAATGGCTCCTGGTGACATCATTGTTAACCCCACAGGTGATGAACCTACACTAGCAACTGCCCTCACATTGCCAAATTTATCTTCTCCTCCCATCCATCTTACCTACTAGAGACGTCCCAAACGAACCCTTGTTAAATCTCCTCTGATTGAACAAGTTTCCCCTGTTCTACCCAAAAAGGCTAGAGTGGAAACATGGGCTCCCACTCAACGTGAGGTCTCACCTTTTTTAGGGGTGTACATCGGATTGGATAATGGATTATTCAGATTTGAAAATTTCAGGACCCTATCCAAAATCCGATCCGATCGGAATAAGGATTTTTCTATCCGATCCAAATCTATCCGAATTCAATTTGGATCGGATTCGGATATATCCGAATAATCCGAATTTATCCGAATAACCAAATATCATTTTTTCTATTTTTTGTTTTTTTGTTAATTTTTTATTTTTAAGATTTTATAAGTTGGAAATAACAATAAAAGATATAAAACTAAAAAAAATTTAACTTGTACGCAAATTCAAAATTAAAACATAATAGATAAGTTATGAAACCCGAAGATTAGAATCATTAATTTAGAACAACGGTCGATTATTGCATAATTATTTAAGATTATTACTAAAATGTGTAAATATTCTTGTGTATTTAGTTAAAAACATGATGAATAGTTGAGTAATGAGTATTAGGCTAGAAATATAGTTGAAGTCTTATTTGGATTATTCGGATATCCGAATAATCCGAATGAAAAATTGTGAAATCCGAAATCCGATCCGAAATCCGAATAAGGAATTCGGATTCGGATGAGATCTGATCCGAATATCTGAATAAGGATTCGGATCGATTTATTCGGATACGGATCGGATTTAGGATAGTTTCGGATATCGGATTTTTTGAACATCCCTACCTTCTTTCACCCTTGACCTCAATATGGGCATTGAGTCGCCTCAGTCTCAATCCCATGAGCCCGAAGCCCAAACCAAAAGCACTCAAGATGAGTCTCTATACTCTCCTGAGCATCCAAAAACGGACAGCCCCACCAAAGGCTCAATGCCATTAGACATTGCTCAAAGTCCCGTGTCATTAGGAATAAATGTCATATCTTTCACTGACCTTTTAACCAGAACTGATGAAGAGTTCATGTCTTTTCACGGCAATGAAGTTGATCCTCAACACCCATTAAAGGATCAACTAAGCTCAAGGAGACCTCTGATTTCTAGCCCCCATCAGCATATCCAAACTGAGGTGAGTCCCACTAGAGTGGAGGGGACTCATGTATATTCAGTTTCCACTACTGCGGGTGCTTCAATGGGCCCTCAGGACAATGGTAACTTTGATCAGATTGAATCTACGGAAACCAAGCATTTTGATGGCCCTAAAAGAGGCATTATTACGCATGGGAAACCAGGGAGCCAAGAAACCACTTCTGGTGGTGAGGATGAACATATAAGGTATGTTACCTTATCTCCCCGTGATTCTTCTCATGAGGATGAGGGAAGTCTGGAATTCACCATTCAAGACCTACTCACTAAAGTCTCAAACCTTGAATTTAGGGTTAAGTCTTTAGAAAGTAGGTCCGCCACTCAGCAACTTAAGATTGAAAATCTCAAGGCTCAACTAGCTGAGAAACAGATTGAGAGGCTTGTTAGGCATTTACCAATTCAGGTCTCCCTAACTTCTTCCTCTATCTCATCTAGCTCTCAAGATGATGCTACCAAAAAGGGAGAGAATGTTCAAAGACAAACTCCCATGGTGTCCAAGAGCTCTATTATCTCAAAACTCTCTTCAATATATTCCTCCCAATCATTAGATGTCTTCCCTGAGCCTCCTCTAGTCACCCTCCAAGTGGACCCTAGGATGCTTAAAGATCTAAACAGGTTTCTAACCTTGTTTCTCATGGGATCTTCTATGTGGCATTCAGGTCCGGATATCTCTGTGGCTTACTTTGGAGTTGAAGCGCTTCAGAGGTTGAATACACCCTCTACCACTTTTGAGGAAGTTGGTCAATCTAAGGTCTACATGAAACCTAAGATTAATTTCGAAGGGGAAATGGAAACTGATGGCCCGGCAACCAAGATAATGGGACAGAGAGTGTAGTACCACAGACTTCCGAAGCAGAAGTCAAAGCTGCGGAAGAAGAACAATTTCAATCTTCCGAAGCAGAGAAGAAAGTTGCGGAAGGACTCTTCTCCTTGTCCGATGATCTAATCATCACAGATGCAATCCTGGAACTAGCATCTGGGGTGAACAGTGAGGACTTTCTCAAGTTACCCATATCTCAATCACCATCATCACCTCAAGCTCCAGTACCCACTCAACAGCCTGAATCCTCTACACAAGAACTTCCAAGGTCTAAAGCTTCTGAAGATGTCAAAGGAAAGAGGAAGCTGACTGTGGAAGAACTACTAGAGGAGGAAAGGTTGGAGAAATTAAAAAGAAAAGGGAGACTACCTTATGGGAAACTATTGGCTGTCAACAATAAAACAGCCATAGCCAACCAAGAAGCAGTCAATAATAAGAAAAGAGTGGAGATTATTGACAGACTGGTTAATATGGGAGCTGGAAGTGAAGAAGTGCTTCTCTTACCATTAGAAGAGCTAACTGAGTTGGAAAAAGGCAACCAGGCAGCTAAAAGAACAAGAAGAAATAGCAAGGTTGGCCTTGGAAGAAGAAAACATGAAGAAGAATGAGGAAGCCGATCAAAGGCTAAGGAGTGAAAGACTAGCCTTTCTGAACTCAAGAGGATTCTCTCTTGAGGGGCTTGATCCACATAACAATGATACGATCCTGTGGCTGGTGAATAAAGAACATGATCAAATGGAGAAAGAAAGAAAGAAGGCTTTCAGGGAGAAGATGAAGGAGAGAAATAAGAAGGAGAAAGATGCTGAACTTGCAGTCTTGAAGAAGTATTGGGACAAAGCTTGGATGAAAGACTATCTCAGGGCCCATGGCTTCTCAGGAGGCAAGTTGGACCCATGTCCTTGAAATCTCGGCAGCGTATTGGCAGTGAGATCAAAGTTGACATACGCTCAGGAAGAAGGAAAGAGATGTACAAAATAGTATAGGGGATGACTCTCACACTTCCCTCATTACCACAACCTCAACACCCAACCTCTAAACCGATGCCTTTCCATTTCCCTATTAAAACTGAACCAATCTCTGAGCCTTTCACCCCTGAACCCACAACATCAACCTTATCCTCTTCCTCACCCACTCAATCCAAACAACCACCTAAACTACCCATTCTTAAACCCAAAACCCTGCCAAGAACCCTATCCTCATCAACCAAACAACCTCCCAAGTCATCCTCTCATTCATCCAAACCTCTTTCTTTAGAAGAAATTAAGGAGATCAAGAGAAAGTTCATCAACTGCACATCCTTGAGCAATATCTCCTATGGACCTACATTGACAACTCCTCAAGTTCTCTCACAAGAAAGCAATTCCTTGATCTCCCTAGAAGAACAATGGACCATGCCGCTAGACTTCTTGGTCTCAACTCTAACTCCTTAAACGATGAAGAGAAAAAGCTGAGAAGATAGCTGGTGACTCTACTGGATACAAAAAGAGGGGACAAACTTCCTAGTCAGCCCTTGTGCCTAGAAAGAAAATTATCCAGTGAAAGTTCGATGAAGCCTCTCACAACTTTGTTGTGGAGAGAGAGAATGGAGAGAGCAATAGGCTGAATGCCTCTTCTCTGCTACACTCTAGCAGATTCGACATTGCTGAGTTAGCAGAGAAACCATTCTCCAATCCCTCCGACTCCGAAACAGCTGCTCACATGAGAAATCATCTAAGCAGCCTTCATCTTGCTGAGCTAACCGCAAAAGCAATGATTGAAGAGGAGTTGAAGCTGAGAGAGAAGGAAGACAAGGAAAGGTCAACCACCAAAGGCAAGGCCTTTCTACAAATGGTGGAAGGCCCAGAATTAGAACCAATAGTTAGATGGGAGTATGACTATAACTCCCGTTAACTAACTCTCTTTCAGAGGGACCCAACAGAAGGTGCATATCATTCAAAGTGAGAGACTGGATCTTCTGTCCACAAATGATTTGTACAAACTTCTCAGCACCACTTCCGGGAAGAACAAAGAAACAGACAAGTATCTGCTTTCCCTGGTGCTGAAAGTTTTGAGAAGCAAAAACAAGTGAGGTTTTGGTAGCATCAGCCTAGTGGGAGTTTGTTGGATCAAGAAGAAGGCTAGTGCAACCAAAACCAAACACTTAGACAAATTTTGGTACAACTTACAAAGGACTTCCGAAGCTAAGTATGAAACTTTCGAAGGATATGATATTCTTCCGAAGACAAAGTACAAGATCAACTTCCGAAGGAAAAGCTCCAACTTCCGAAGACAAAGTCTTCTCTTCCGAAGTTCAAAACTTAGAAGAAATAAAAGACAGTGACTTCCGAAGTAGAAGTCCCCAAGCCACGGAAGAAGCAGACTCTTCCGAAGTATAAAAGGCTTCGGAAGAACTTGTTCTTCCGAAGCCAATTAACCTTCAGAAGATGCTGCTAATGAACCAGTAGACATAAGTATGGTCTCTGACACTTCGCTGCAGACCTCTGATATTGCATGTCATTTTCCCAAAAGGTCATGTAGTTGATCATATTTTATTCCACTGTTCACCTTTTTATGTTAGTACAAGTTACCAACTTTAGTTGGTGACAAAAGGTAAGTCATGGACATGTCATGACTACCATATCTTAGATAATATTTTACCTAAGATACCTTAACTTTAGCTTTGTAGTATTACCTTAGATTAACGTTTTCAGCTGGTATCAAAGTATATCCAGCTGTAGGTAGTAGTATATATAGTTTCTCTTCGTAACTCTTGTTGTAAGCTTGTAAAAGTCTTGTAAACTTTGAGTTGAGAAATAATATATACAAGTATCTTGTAATTATTATCTTGTGTTTTTCTTGTGTTACTTAGTATATTATAATCAACTCTTAGAAGTACTCTTTTTTTAAGTGTTTGTGAGTAAAATAATTGTGTTTAGTATCAAAACCGATACTGCAATTTTGTTATGAAAATATAAGCACTATAAAAGTATAAGCGAATTAGCATTTTCGGTTGTTATTACCCAAATTATTACAAATGCAATAAGAAAAAGATTATTATCATTTTTCATTACAATTTTGAATATTTTTGTCAATCTTAATTCTTTATATTTTTAGTAACGATTTTTTACTCTAATCCTAGATATCATGTAATCAATTTGTATTTGTAAGGTTGTGCGGTGAATTAACCGCAAGAAACAGTGTGGTCCATGTGGCCAGGCTACAATGTGATAGCATGGACCACTTTTGTTGATGCTTGGTGTGGTTGCACCCAGGATATGATGCCCTTGTGCAATTTTGACTATATTTCAAAAAAATAATTTACTTATTATGATCGTTATAGATTTTTTTTTATTATAATTTTGTAATGTTTTAAAATTTAGTTATTAATAAAAAAAATATTTATTATATAATTGCTCAAAAATATCAACACTATTATTATTTAGGAAAATGAAGATTGGAGTGTGTCGAATGTAAAAATCATTTCTAGCATAGCGTGGATGGAAGGTGAAGATTGAATGTTAATATGAAAATAAGAAAGTGAATTCATATCTTATTTTTTATTCTTTATCTTTATAATTATATTAAACAATATTAATTCTTTTTTTTTTTGTTTTTTTCAATTAAGTATATATTTATCATTATTTTTTCTCATTTTATAAAAATTAAATAGTATATTATCAAATATACATATCAACAGTAACATATTTTATATTATTTACTTACGATATTTCATATGTTATATAGATTACAATCACAAAAGTATATATAAGAGGATGTAAATGCTAAAATGTAATATGTAAGCTTGAGGTACTAAAATTTTAAACTCAAAATAAGTTTTCGTATTTTATTTTACCTTCGCGTATGTAACGGAAACTTCTGGTTAAAGCATTTTGTTCACCGGCCACTATCATCACTAGAAGTATCTATTTTTAAATGCCCTAAGTGTCATTATGTTAAATGTCTCAACAATATTTGATTTTCTTTACAATACATTAATAGTTTTTCCACGTAAATAAGTCAAATCTAACAATTGAGTGTCAAAATTTGCAAGATATGAGGTTGGTGAAAAGTGTTAAAGACTAGAAAAAACAGAGAAATGCTCTTATTTTTAGTTTATTTGTAATTGTGTGTATAAAAATCCTAGTTTGTAAAATTTATCATTTTATATATATTTAGGAGACCTGTAGACAAAGTATCATTTGTTTTTGTTTAATTTCTTAATCGTTTTAAGAAGTAAGATTATTATTATTAATGAAATCAATACTTATATTTTTAAATGTTTTTTTCTTTTTAAGAAATTAAAATCATGCACATACAACAGAAAAGGTTATCATAAGAACTAATATTGTCTAGAATAACTAAAAACACGTTGTATTATGTATTATTGAATATTGTGCATGATTTTTTTTTGTTATCTGATTGAATTTTGTATTTTTAGTTAAATTGTATTTTTTGTAATATAATGATTTACCACCAATAATGGATCCAAATATATGACAAGTTGATTTCAACGTCGCAATGAGTTCAATCGTAGTTCGTTTGACAAGGTTTTGAGGTAGCTTAGATCTTAGATATTAAGGCAAAAATTAATTTTAACTAAACCAATGCCTAAAATTAAATTATGTGAAAACACAGTATTTTCGTTGAACTTATTTGTCATGTAAGTAAATTCTAGTTTTCAGAATTACCATTACCTATGCGTTTTGGCACAATAACATTAGGTTAAATGAAAATGTGATCCATATCATCACATTTAATTAAAAACATTTTGAAAATTATAGCAAACTGTGTTTAAACTCTAATTGATTACATAATTAAATTCGAAGTTATGCCATGTACATGAAACTAAAATACTTATTTTACTTGTTCTTAATGATTTTTTCACATGAAATTTAACATATTTTCAATAAATATATATTAAGCTTGTCTTTTAGTTTTTTATTTTTTTTAAATATCAAGTCATTGGACAGAAAATATTAGACTTTGACTTGTGCATGCCTATGCTTTGACTCTTGAAAACGTACGCTTGGAGATGAAGAAAACTTTGTGCAATCAACTCTAACAACTAGACTCTAATTCCATCGTTAGAGTTCACATTAATTTTGAACTAGTGTTTTACCCGGGGCGGACCTACCCCAGGGGAGGGGGGGGCGGCCGCCCACCCTAAATTTTTCTTTCTAGTGTTATATATACGTTTAATTCTCGACCGTCCCCTGTACAATTTTGCAATCGCCCCCTGTCAAACAAGCGGATGGACTTCAATCGGAAATGAAAAAATAACTTTGTCTTCTGCTTACATTTTATGTCGCATATTCTAGATATCACAAACACGTTGTCTCAAAGTCTTCAAAAAAAAGAGCAAGATTTATTGAATGCAGTTTCATTTGTTTATTCTACCAAACGTCAACTTGAGAAATTTAGAATGGAGTGTTTCATAAGTTTTTTGATAATATTAACTATTTTTGTGAAAAATATAAACTTGAAGTGATAAACATGGATGATGAGTACATTCCTAAAGAAGCCAAGACAAAAGACAAATATTACATATCGGCACTTTTTTAGTACGATTGCTTCAATGCGGTTTTAGATATGCAAATACAAGAGTTTGGGATTCTTTTAACGAGGTAACATCCAACTTACTTGTTTGTTTAAGTAGTTTGAGTCCTTGTGATAATTTTTATGGGTTTGACATTTCAAAAATACTATGATTATTCGAGTTGTACCCGAATGATTTCGATGAAAATGATAAAAGAAGACTTCCGATTGAACTAGAGATTTATATAGATAATTTAAAAGCGGATAGTCGATTTGCCCACTTGGATGGTTTATCAAGTCTTGTACACTTAATGGTTCAAACAAAGAAACACCTTTCATTTACATTGGTATATCGTTTATTGAAGCTAGCTCTCGTATTACTCGTTGCAACCACAACAGTTGAAAGATGTTGTTCGGCAATAAAGTACGTGAAGTCCGATTTGCGTAATCGGATAGGTGATGAAAATTTAAGTGATAGTTGTATTTGCTTTATAGAGAAAAATTACTTAGGATGGAAAGATTTCAAAAAATAAAACATCGTAGAGAACAACTTTAGGTATATTGTACATTTATTCTGTTTTTGTAATGACATTTGACGTGATTTTATTGGTTTTATGAAATTTAGTTTGATTGTCTTCTTTTTTTTTAAAATGAGCCGACCCGATCCAACCCGTCATTGACCCGAAATGGTTCGAAAAAAATTATTATATAGCGTTACCGAGTTAGTCAACCGACCTTTAAGAAGTTTCCGTCCCCCATGAAAAAATTTCTAGATACACCACTGGTTTTACCTGTATCACGGTACGGTGGCATCGAGCATGTCTTAATAAAATATAAATTACAATCGACCAGAATTTTTTCTAAACAAAATTTATATCAAATCATAAAGCAACTTGAATTTATAACTTTTAATAAACGTACTATATTTGAACCGTCGTTTTTCAAACAAAATTTAGCCAAAATGATGCAGCAACACTGTCGTGTACGACATGATAAAGTATATATTATAACCACACCGCCTCATTTCCGAACTAAATTTACATCATAACATAGAGCAACTCAGTTTTTTGTCGTCGAATGAAAAAATAATATATTTAAACCGATGCATTTCCAAACAAAATTTACGTCGAAATGTAGACCAACTCAAAAACGTACAAAAGTAAACACAGAAACGTTTTATATTCAACCCAAATTCATCTCTGAACAAAGTTTACGTCAAAACGTTGACGAACATCAAATAGTACACCATTTCAAAGCGTATATAAGGAAAAGAGCACAAAACGTCTTATTTCCCCCTGACTTGTTTATTAACTAAATTTACGTCAACACATAAACGGTCTCAAATCTATACCCACATTTACATGAAAATAGACGAACATATTAGTTTTTTTAAATAAAAATCTACAGGTGGAAACCTGAGACTTTAGAAACTTAATAGGGTCAAAATGACATTTTATAAACTTTCTAAAAAGTTTTAGGGGGTTGAAAGTGTAAATATTAAAACTTGACGGGGTGAAAAGGCATGTTGAAAACCCCCACCGATCTTGGTGTTTAAGTATAAGGGGCTGTTTGTTTTTGGGCTGACCCAGCTGACCGGCTGACTCGATCAGCGGGTCAGCCCGTTTGATTTCGTCTTCGAGCCCGGCTGACCGGGTCTCCAGTGCTGACCCAGACCTTGAAAAAAATGTGCTGACCGGCTGACCCGCAGGCCGCGGCCGCCTCGCGACACACAGGCCGCCACCCCCTCTGACCCGCAGGCCTCCGCCTCCTTGCGGTGGTGGTTCCGACCGGTGGTGTGACTCCGGTGGGTTTTATTACTTAAATATTGAATCGTTT
>BJCM01275395.1:0-10592 GCA_018326385.1 Flaveria bidentis | reverse complement strand
TATATATATATATAACTACACGACAAAAGCAATTAATAAACAAATATTTTATACACCTTTAGCACTAAGCTAGCCTAGTGGTTGTCTATTATTTGATGCTCGTATTTTCATTCAACTCAACGTGATCCGTCCAAAGATGTAAAAGGCTAACAAAATTTAAAACCAATAACAATTGAATTTTGTTTTGTCAGTGTTAGTAATAAACAATTACAGTGTAACATGAATAAAAAGCATGCATAAGGATCTTCAACTTTTGCTGAGTACCCTAGATTTCTATTTAACTCTTGTAAACATTGACTTCTTAACTAATTCTATGCACATATAAGTGTTTGCACCTCTCTAAGAGGTTGTTTGACAGCCTCTTAATCAGCTTCTTAATGATTCAGACGTCTGAATGGTTCAACATTTAATGGTTTAGACTGTTTGTTTCGCGACCACATGTCTCAATGGTTAAGAGATTTACCTATGAATGGTTAAGCATTATACTGATACTAAATGGTTAAGAGGTCTAATGCTGAATGGTTAAGACATATTATTTAAAATGGCCAGACATTTGTTTTTGAATAGTTAAATTATATGCTAGCTCTTAATGGTTCAGACCTCTTAATGATTTAGACCTCTTATTGATTCAGCATTTGATCATTCAGAAGTTGCCAAACAGCCCCTTATAATAAGATTACTTGTAAAAAGAGGCTAAATCATAGTCCTCTGGTACTAAAAGCAGATATTGAAGAAACAATAGAAACGAAATTGCTAAGACGACATCTGAGACAAATGTTATATTTTATGAAATTCATTTCGCCATCATATTCCGATTTACAATAGGACTTGGAAGTTTAATTCTTGAATATCATTATCACAAAAGAGTCTTTCAAGCTAGATTGTGTCCTCGTATTTAAATTGAAAGACAATTCATTTTTACTATAAAATCTTTAAAACTTTGATCAACCTCCTCATATTTAAATTGAAAGACAATCCATTTTACTGTAAAATCTTTAAAACTTTGATCAACATAAGTTTATTTAGACTATGTTTTTATCATTCAAATCTCCAATCTCCAATCAACATTTTTTTATTCTTATTTCATTTTATTATTCAAATGATAACATATACAATTTGTATGTTTTCTTAACACTAGACTGAAATTTAAAGTATAACCGACTTTAGATCATTCAACATTTTGAATTCAACATTTTAAAGTAATATCTCATAGACATTTAGTTCAACATGTTTTGTGAAAAAAATAATACACATACAATCCTAAATTCCCAATGAGTAATCCCCACTTTTTTCTTTTAACACCCTTAAAATCAAACTTCATATAATAAACTAACAAATGTCATGTAACTCTAAAGTCTAGATCACAAAAAGAATCTACTTACTAGTTACTAGCAAAAATTGAGAAGAACGATTTTGTTCTAGTAACTGCAGCACATTTTACCCTTTTCAAAAACTCCATGCACTTCTCTTTGTAAATGACTAAGGAAATGTTTCTTAATTTTTGAATGATTAAATGTTAAACCAATAAGAGGTCTGAACCAGTAAGTGCTGAACTATTAAGATGTCTGAACCATTAAAAACAAGTATATCACTTAACTATTCAAATACAAATGTCTGATAAATTCAAATAATAGGTATTAACCATTCAATATGAGTATAATGCTTAACTATTCAGATGCAAATGTCTGAACCATTCAAACATCTGCTCGTGAAACAAACAGTCTGCAACATTAAATGCTGAATCATTCAAACATCCGAACCATTAAAAGACTAATTGAGATGTTGTGATACAACCTCTAACTCCATCACCAATTAAACCTACAATAGCTGTTCATAATAAAACACACTTTTCAGTTTTCACCACTTGAGAAAGAGATTATTCTATTATAGGGCTGTTCACGAACCGAATCGAACCGAACGCAGCTCCGCTCGAACTCGGTTCGGTTTCAAACCGAGCGGCTCGGTTCGGTTCGAATTTACAAATTTGAGCGCAAACTTCATGCTCGAACTCGGTTCGGTTTTAAACCGAAAGCTCGGTTTCGCTCGGTTTTGGGTTGCGCCGTTGCGGTCGCAACAGGGGGAGGGTTGCGGTCGCAATAGATGAGGTCGGTGTCTTGCAGATAAGGGTTCCATTGTTGCGGTCGGAGATGAGGGTTGCGGTTGCATATTCGCAGGAGATCGCAGCAGCCCGCAGCCAGGCTAAGTCAGCAGCAGATCGCAACAGGGGGAGGCCACCGTGGGGATAAACTTCAAAGGCAGCAGATCACAGCAGGGGGAGGCCGGCGCGGGTCAATTTGAGAGGGGGGAAGGTACAATGGCAAATTGGCAGCACTCAGCAGAAGCAGCGGGTCAATTTGGGACCTTTGGGTGGGGGGAAGGTTTATTGGAGATGCAATGAGGTCAATTAGGGATTTAGGGGATATTTGAGGCTAGGGTTTTAAGGGTAAAATTGTAATTTTACAATTTAAATATATAAAATTGACATATATAATTATATATAATATATAAAAACTAAACTAAAAAAATAATTCGAGCGAAACCGAGCGAGCGGCCCTTAGCTCATGCTCGGTTCGTTTTGAAACCGAACCGAGCCGCTCGGTTCATTTACAATCGATCCGAAATTCGAACGAGCAAAATTTCGAGTATTTTTCGAGCGAGTTTCGAACGTCGAGCTATTTTAACAGACCTGTTCTATTACTTAGTATCAATGGGCTACAAGCCCTATGATCGATGGACTTGTTTATGGGTCGTTTCTAGAGCTAGGGCTTCCTTTCTAAAATTGGGCCTTCTTTCCATCTCCTCAAGACTCAAGAGTCGAGACCTCAACCATCTTTTCCTACAGGGTTTCTTCTTCTTCTTCGTCTCCGTCATCGGTCATTTCATCGTTCCTCTTTGTTTTCCGTACAAAAATGGTGAGCAAAAGGCAGATATTAGCTCGCAGACGATACAAGCAAGAACACCCCGAACTCTTTCCCAAACCCGAACCCACGCCTCCGAAGGATCCGAATAAGAAGAAGAAAAAGAAGACTAATTTCAAGCGCAAGAAATCGGATCCCAATGACCCGAATAAACCCAAGAGATCCTTCAGCAAAAAGCACCCACTCAGAATACCCGGAATGAGACCCGGTGATAGCTGTTTCATCTGTAAAGCTGATAATCATATTGCCAAAAATTGCCCCGAAAAAGCTCAGTGGGAAAAACACAAGGTTTTCTTTGTTTTATTCTGCATTTTGATTTTAATTTCAGTTTCTATATGATTATGAAATTAGTCTAATAATTTGATTATTAATTAAAGTTTGATGAAGTATTGATTTATAACTTGATATTCAGCAAAATTAAAGTTCTACTGCAACCCAATGAATACCATATAACTGTTATCTGTTACCAAACGTCATAGACTCTGTGATCACTTTCAAAACCCACATCTAAACACCCCAAGATTTCAAGAAAGACTCAAGATTTCAAGTTTTTTTTTTGGGTTAAGCTGATTGTAACAATCTGTTTCTCAATTACATATTGTTGGTTGCCAATATTTGGTTGTTAAAATCATTTTTTGATATGCGATTGTTGGTGATTAATGGTATATTGTGAACTTACTGTTGTTGATGTTGTGTTTGCAGATATGTTTGTTATGCAGGCAGCGCGGTCACAGTCTCAAGAATTGCCCCGACAAGAATGAGGAGAACGTTGACAAGAAGTTATGTTATAATTGTGGAGAATTTGGGCATTCTCTTGCTTTATGCCCCCAGCCTCTTCAAGATGGTAATCTGCTCATCTAACATGCTTCGATTGGTTTTCCCTTTTAAATGTGTTTAACTATGCTTGATTAGGAGTTGTTTGGGTGAGTCTTTAAATTGATTATTATGACTTAAAGTTGAAATAGTCTATTATGAATGTTCAGGTAGTTGATTCTGATTATAATTGTGATATTTTGATGAACATGTTTAATGATGCAGGGGGGACAAAGTATGCAACCTGCTTTATATGTAAACAACAAGGACATTTGAGCAAGGATTGCCCTAAAAACGCTCATGGAATTTATCCTAAGGTATTAATAGTGTCTTTAACCCTCATTTTGGGTGTGTTTGCAAAGAGAAACAATGTTCTCATTATCTTCTTTTTTGGTTTTATGATCTTATTGATCCATGACAATTTTGTTTTCAGGGTGGTTGTTGCAAAATATGTGGTGGTGTCACGCATTTGGCAAAAGATTGTCCAGACAAAGGCACTAGAAGTGCTGGCATGTCCAATGAGGCTAGCAAAAGACGTAAGAAATCTTCCACAAAATGTTTACTAAGGGGTTGTTTGTTTCAGTCTCTTAATGGTTCAGATGTGGTTCAACACTTAATGATTCAGACTGTTTGTTTCGTGAGCAAATGTCTGAATGGTTTTCAGACATTTGCCTTTGAATGGTTA
The DNA here is from genome assembly GCA_018326385.1 of Flaveria bidentis. Lineage (NCBI taxonomy): Eukaryota > Viridiplantae > Streptophyta > Magnoliopsida > Asterales > Asteraceae > Flaveria > Flaveria bidentis. Next base: position 6,176 of record BJCM01275395.1, on the reverse strand, counting down.
AGCATTATACTAATGTTGAATGGTTAAGAGCTTTTATCTGAATTGGTCAGACATTTGTCTCTGAACAGTTAAGCGATATGTTAGCTCTTAATAGTTCAGACCTCTTATTAATTTAATACTTAATCATTCAGAAATTATCAAACAACCCCTAAGTATGTTGTTTGTGATGTTTGATACAATAATGAGCATATGATGTATGTACCTTTTTTTCTTTTTGCAACTAACACATTTACAAAGAATTAAGTTTGCTCACTCTTGTAATTGTTTTTATGGATCTTAGCAACTGGAATAGAAGGTATGGCGAGGGGGCAGGTGACTAAATTTGCAAGCGGTGATGATCTTGAAGATGATTTTACAATGATAGATGGTGGTAAAGAGAAGAATAATTCTGTGCTGAAAGCTGATAGTGCTTCTAATGAACCGAATGTAAAATCAAAGAAGAAACAAGGGACGAAAGTGGTTAACTTTGTTGGTTAAAGATCAAACATCCAGTCCTGTTTGTGGATGAAATTTTGTACTCTTTTAGATTTGAGTTATTTAATGTGTTCAAGAGTGTGTAAAATGAACATAAAGATAGTTTATATAAATGGTTAACTTTGGCAACTTCTTGTTACATTATACATTGCTTTGATGATGTTGAGCCCTTAGAGTTTAAGGTCAACAATTAGATTTGAGCATAAAGGTTGGAACTGCAATATAATGTACTTACTTTTAGGTATTATCATGAATTATTACAAATTAATTTTAGTTTTTTTTAGTCTAATAATCATTATTCAAAACCTACATCCAAACGCATTTTGTACTTAGGTTTAATCATATTAAACATGCCACTTATAATAACTCAGTGGATCTAATAATACTTACTAGCAAACCAGCTAAAAGGCAGTTCACATTGGGTAGGTGATATTTAAAGGTGTTGAAAGGAAAAAAAATCAGTTGAAGCCGAATTTAAATATGAGACCTTCGCTAAAGGATTTAAGCATGCCACACCTTAAGGTTATCTTCTTACATATTACTATACATTAATTAGATAAATTTAAAGTAACATAACTCTACTAAGAATAATTTGTATAGAAATTATGCTGATCTAAACATAAAATCATAACACAAGTATACAGAGCATTCATATAATTAGAAGCACAACCTTTTTTTTGTTGGTCATAATGAGTGGTGAACCATAAGAGGCTGAAGACAATTTCTAACCTTAATTTTACCGAAATTTCATGAGGAAAAGTTTGATTGTTTCCCAGATTTGAAGGATCTTCTCAATACTCTGTTCCCATCTTTTCCTTTTCGTTTTGCATCTCTGATCTTAATCTAGTTCTCCAATTACACCACCAACCATGGTATGTACCTCTTCATAATCATGTTCTTGAATCAATTATGAATATTATTATTTAAACAAATATGTTTCATTTATGTTCATCCCAATCCAGTTACTTGAATTGATATGTATTGCCATTATATCTTTGTTTTGTTTTGGATTCATGTTGTAATGATTTGTGTATTAGGCGAATGCGGCGTCTGGAATGGCTGTTCATGATGATTGTAAGATACGTTTTTTGGAGTTAAAAGCCAAACGAAACTACCGGTTTGTTATCTTCAAGATTGAGGACCAACAAGTGGTCATTGACAAGATTGGTGGTCCTGATTCTAGCTACGAGGATTTCACAAACTCTCTCCCTATCGATGAATGCCGTTATGCTGTCTTTGACTTTGATTTCACAACCGATGAAAATTGTCAGAAAAGCAAGATTTTCTTCATTGCGTGGTACGTATAAAATTTACTTCACGTGCATAGCTAAATTTATTGGGTTTGGCTAGATGTAACCATTATTGATTTTGTAGTTCTTTAAAAGGCCTATATGTTTGCATTTCTTTATATGTGCATCTATATCGCTTGTTAATATAATAATGATTTGTTGTAGGTCACCAGACACATCAAAAGTAAGAATGAAGATGGTATATGCAAGTTCCAAGGATAGATTCAAGAGAGAATTGGATGGGATTCAGGTCGAGTTGCAAGCAACGGATCCCAGTGAGATGAGCCTCGACATTATAAAATCACGCGCAATCTAAGAGCTTCATCTGAATTTTATTGTTCATTCATCAAGTCTATGCACTAAAAGTTGTATTTTGAAAATGAGGATCCATAATTCCTAAATAGATTATCCGTTATTCTAATTTTGTTTTCCTCTTAATTTTCTCGACTATTGGCCTACTCTAGATCAGAACTATTGTGCCTCGAGTACTTGATTTAAGGTAAGGTAGGGTTGTTTAACAAGTGAGTTAAATCGAGCTATCTTTTCCTCAAAACTCAAGCTTGAAGTTAAATGAACCAACTCGATTTGACACAAACGAGTTGAAATTTAAGCTTAAGCTCGGCTTGAATAGAGCTCGAGTTATCTTGTGGCTTGATGAGCTATCTCGTACATTATTACAAGAGGATATTTTGTTTGCGTATATAGATTGGCTTGATGAGCTATCCCACGCATTTTTACAAGAGGATATTTTGTGTACAAGAGGATATTTTCTATGCGTATATACATTGATATAACAAATAATGCTCTTTTTAGATTCAAACTCGACCTAATATATTCACCCTACACTTGTTATCGATTGAAAATTATTGGTTGATGTTACAATTCTTACACTACAAAATTAATGATGCTACCTTTATTCCCTCAAGGACCATGTCCTTAAACATTTGAGTAGATATAACATGTTTTAATTTGTGGAAATAATTCATTACTATTTTACTTCCAATTATTTTGTGTTGTTTAGTAAGAAAAAAAGAAATAGTTTAGTAAGAAAAAAAGAAATAGATGGAATTGTTGATCGGTAGGAATTAGGATAAAGAAAGTATTTGGAAGTGATAGACCATCCATCGACTTCTCTATTAGCCTCTTCCTTACATGTTCTTACCGACTTCTTGATATCATTTGATTATTCTATACTAAAAATTTTGATTTTTTTTTTGAAAATAGGACTTTTTTAAAAATGAAGTTGACAAGGGGGAAAATCTCGGGCGTTTTTGACATTAAGGGCTCCCGCCCCTGCCAGGGGCGGGTTCTGCTACCTCTCTCCCGAAGATGTTGATGATGTGATGTGACTTGTCTCGGGTTCTGAGAACTCGCCCTTGCCAAGGGCGGGTTCTCAAACAACAAATCTGCTCCACACATTTAACACACGAGTGATATGACTTGACTTTTGAGAACTCGCCCTTAGCAAGGGCGGGTTCTCAAACAAACACACCCCATACATTTAACCTACTCCAATTACATTTATAACCGTCCACACATTTAACCTACTTTGATATATTTATAACTCAACCAAATTCACTCAAATCTGCATACTAAATTCAATTCACACTTTCATAAAAAACTAATCATTATCATGTTTCGGCCTTATTTTCTACAAATATATTGGGGTGGTGATATTTCATTTGAAAATAAAAATATCATATGTGATGTTTCTACTACAAGTTTAACTATTATTCTTCGTAATAGAGTTCATACAACGAGTTTGTAGATTTGATTTATAATCATATTCGGGTTCAAAAAGAGTATTATAACTTGAAATTAAAATTATATTACTCATATGCTGGTTTCTCTTAAATTTCTGAAATTTTCAATGACTCAAGTCTAGATATTTTGTATTATTTAGGAGAAAATGTTGAAAATTTTCGAGCAAATGTTTATGTTATCATTGAGACAAAAATGTCTATACAAACAATCCAATTATATGGATCTCGTACGCGGTTTCTCTGTATCTCAAGCACCAGATCTGTCAAGCAATTCTTATCATCAATGCAATGTAAGATCGCATGATTATCAAGCCGGTCCGTCAACCAATTCTCATCATCAAGGCGATGATGATAATGGAGGTTTTGATAAGTCGGATGATGGTCGTTCAGACAACAGTGAAGGTACTGAACTCATTCCATCATAAGAAGAATGCAGTGATGATGACAACAACACTTATGGAGTTTCAAACAATTATAATTCTGGTGTTAATCCAGGATCTTACAGGGAGGTGAACTGTTCTGAAGATCCTCATTAGTTATGAAGCTGCTGATTTTGACGATGAAGACCATATGGATATATGGAATGAAGAGTCAAAAGAAATTCGTGTTGGAATGTATTTTAAATCGAAAGATGAAGTGATGCATGCAGTGTGGTTATGGAATCTTGCACGTAACAGAGAGGTTGTTGTAGTTGAAAGTAAACGTACAAGATGGAGAGCAAAGTGCTACAGCACTAGCCCTAATTACAATAATAATCTTCATAGTGGTCCTCCATGTTCATGGTATGTTTATGCTTCTAAGAACCATGATCATCACATGTGGAGAATTTCAAGATGGGTGAATGCCCACAACTGCTTTGGTATTGTTGTTGGTAACAACAATAGAAGTTTCAAATGCAGAGATATTGTTACCCGTATCATCCATTTTATTCGTCAAGATATTGCTTTTCCAATCAAGCAAATTCAAGCGCATTTGAAAGACACGTTGAATGTTGATGTTTCATATAATAAAGCCTGGCGAGCTAGAAAAGTTGCTATTGAGAATATTTATGGTAGTTGGGATAGTAATTTTGAGAAATTACCTACGTACATCAACGCATTACAAGAGAAGAACCATGTTATCGTGGAATGGTTACATCATCCGACCGGTACATCTGCTTATTGCACATTTAAATATGTGTTTTGGGCATTCGGTCCAATAATTAAAGCGTTCAGCTATTGTCAGTCTGTGATATCTGTTGAGGGTACTTTCTTGAAAGGTTCTTACCGTGGTAAAATGTTAATTGTAGTTGCAAAAAATGCAAACAACTACGTAATGCCGATAGCTTATGTAATTGTCGACGAAGAGACGGTAGAAAGTTGGAGTTGGTTTTTCCACCAATTCTGGTCACACATTGCAGTTCACCATAATTATATTGGTTCGGGAAAAAAGTTATGTGTCATTTCCGATAGGCACAAAGGAATTATTCGTGCAATGAATACTCTTGAAGAGTGGAAAAATAATGTTGTGCATCGATTTTGTCTCCGACATGTTCGAAGTAACCTCATGCAAAAGTTCAAGGTTTCTAGCTTAAAAAGGCTATGTTGGTCAATCGGAAGCACCACCCAAGAAAGAAAGTATCACTACTGTGTAAGTCAAATGACAAGGATCAATCTAGAAGCGTGGGAATATATAAAAACTATTAAAGAAAGTAAATGGACGCTTCTACATGATAAAAATCATCGTCGGTGGGGTAACCTGACGACGAACATTTCAGAAAGCTTCAACAATACGTTGCGAGGTGTCAGGCTTATGCCAATAAAAGCTATTATTAATTGTACGTTCGAGAAAACAGTCGAACAGTTCAGAAAGCACACTGATATCGCAACCAACTGCAACACCGCGTTACCCCCTCGCATATGGCGTTTATTTAACACACGTGATATTAACTCGCAAGAGTATATCATAACAGAGTTTGATTACAGAGATGCGAGGTATAGAGTTCTGTCAAAGATACAAACAAATGAAGCTGATGGAAATGATTATACCGTGGAATACAAAAACAGAACTTGCACGTGTGGTAAATGGCAGATGCAAAGATTTCCATGCTCACATGCAATTGCAATTTTCCGCCATAGAGGTAAATCACCTCATAACATTGTTCATCAGGTCTATAGTACTGTTGTTTATCAAGAACAATATAACGGACATTTTTACCTGCTTCGTCACATTGATTATTGGACGAACCCGGGTTGGAGGATAAGAGGTGATCCCTCAAAAATCACCACGTCACGAGGTAGGAGACATACGAGAAGGATACACAGCGAGATGGATGTTCATCATCCAGATGCACCTGGCATACGTATGTAACGCCCCGTTTTCCAGGACCTTACAGTTGGCCGTTTACCATGAAAATTTATATAAGACATGCAAGGTACAATTGTAAGCAGCGGAATATAACTTTAACAAAACCCATGCATGTCATTAAAACATTGTTGTTAGACAATACAGTTTGGTTTAAATCAGTGTACAAAGACTAGTTTACTGCCTTACTAAACATTAGAAAATTTTTATCAAAAATGGATGTCAGTCTTGCCCACTCCAAGTAGCTCTCTCCACGTGCCATCCTCAGCAACTAACTACCTGCCAACTGAAAATGTATAAAAGTCAG
>BJCM01275382.1:0-12871 GCA_018326385.1 Flaveria bidentis | reverse complement strand
ACAAACCCTAACCTAAAAATACCACTTAATTCGTGGAAAAAGGTAAGCATTCAAGCCACTTCGACTCCAGACGTACCCTAGACATCCAGAAGCCTCTAAGTTCGTACTCCAAGTTCATAGAACGCTGTAGATCGATTCCTAATCGATTCTTGACGTTAGATTCAATACATTATTGTGTCTACGTGTGTTCTCACTGATTGGATCGCCAATCAAATAGGTTTGGTTTAACACGTTAATCAGTTGGTGTTTCGTTCAAATACCAGATCCTAACAAGTGGTATCAGAGCCTTGGCTCTTGATTACGTGTTGATTCAATAGTTTTGATACACAAAAATTGTGTTTTTCATCGAAAACGCAATCTTTTTGTGTCTAACGGAGTCTTAGACGTTTCCTGACCTTCAAGTTTATTTTTTCCGGCAAACAACGATTTGGGTTCGCTAAAATTCGAGCTTTTACGGCCAAAACACGTTTAACCTACAAATTATCAAACTTCAGCAAGTTCAGTCGCACGATTGGCTCAATCGCACGACTGGGTTCATTCGTATTCTCCAACCACACGATTGGTCTCATTCGTACCTTCATCTGCACAACTGAGAACCTCATTCGGACTGTTCAACCGCATTAGTTCATTCGGACGACTGACTCATCCGCAGTTGTTCAGTCGCACAATTGAACCATCCGTATTTGTTCAATCGCCCGAATAAGCCCAATCGCATACCTTCATTTTCATACATCAACAGTTTGTTAAACAGTAAAGTTAAGTGAAATGGAGGACCAATTTTCAGCATACACAGCAAGTAGAGATACACGTATTCAGAATCTACTATTGTTGGAGAACGAAGTGGGTATTCACAATAAACCCCCGAAGATTATTACGTTAGAAGACTACCCACAATGGAAGCAACGTTTCGAAATCTACATAAATGGAGTAGATACAAATTTGTGGTAGGCAATAGAGTCAGGGTATAGCATGCCAGTAGGAGCTGACGGAGTCAAACTTACTCTAAGTGGCATGTCGGATGCTCAGAAGGTAAAACACAACGCTGAGAAGAAAGTCTACGCTTTTCTCACTTAGTCTATTCCAAAGGATATCTTCCATTAGTATTTGGTGTATACTCAAGCAAAGAAACTATGGGATGTGTTGGAGATGAGCTATGACGGAAGTGCCTCGCTGAAGGCCATAAAGGAAAAAGCTTTGAAGAAGAAGTTTGACAACTTCTCTTCTATAGTTAAAGAAGGCCATGATGATGTGATCGATAGATTCTACCACTTGATGAGTGAGATGCACACTCATGGAGTTGTTATGTCGATGGAGGATAAGGTTTCTAACTTTGCTCATGGACTACCAGAAAAATGGGCTTCGTTTGTTTCTAATCTCAGACAGAATGGAATGCTCTCAAAGTTAGACATAAATGACTTCATTATGAAACTGAGAGAAGAGGAGCTTAGGATGAAGTACCGAGCCCAAAAGGCTAACTACGATTAGAATCCTGCACTCTACAATGCAACTCCTTCAGTCAAGACATCTGTTGCACCACTGCAAACTGCCTTCGTTTCAAGCGCAACAATTCCAGCACAACCTTCAACTTCAGGGTCCGAAACGTCAGGGTCATCTGGTACCCAATATATCATTCCTGAAGCTAATACAACCAAATTGAAAACCGATAATTTCGGTAATGTGACTGTTGAGGTTGCCAAAGAACACATGGACCTCTTAGCTGTTATGGTCCATTCCTATGATGGACTAGTTACTAGAAAGATAAGAAATTGTCACCTAGTAGATGAAGATTATGAACAGGTGGACGAGATGGAGTTGGAACTTATGGACATAATGTGGGCTTTGGCAAGTGTTGTCCGACGAGCTAAAACGTTTGTCAAAAAGATCGGATAGAACTTGGTTGCTATCAAAGACACAACCTTTGGCTTCAACAAGTCAAAGGTTACTTGTTTCAACTATGGTGAGAAGGGACACTTCAAGAGGGAGTGTGTGAAGCCAAAGAAGACTGGTAATGGCAATCCCTTCTCGTTCTTTATTTGTCCTATGATGATCTCCATGTTGCATCACTCTTCAACTCATGAGGTTGTGGGTCAATAATTGGAACCTCTTGCTCTTTAGTCCCACATCTTGGTTGTCTGATAAACACATAAGAATATGGTGGAGCAATTTTACTCGTTCCCAATGCACCTTTGTTTTGATAACAACTTTTTGAGTGGGAGGATGATACAAGAATGGCTTGGAAGTTTTCCTCAGAGATAGCATGCTTCATGGCTTGTGCCTCAGCTGTGACTAGCTACGCTTGAGCCTCACTCAATTTGGAGATTAAATCTTTGATTTGAGTCCTATAGTTGGTATGTTCATGTTTTAAAAAGGACATCGATTTCTCTAACTCTTCAATTGTCATTTTATAGTCAGATTCAACCTATTTAATAACACTTTTAAGGATATTCAAAGACTCAATGTCAGATTTAATTTTCATATTGTAGTCCTAATAGAATTTTAACTTTAGTAATGCAAGCTGAGTATAGAGGTGTTAAAATACCTTGTTGTCATTAGTTCCAACCATCAATGCTTGAACAGGAGTTACATCCTGCACCATGAAGCTTCAGTCAACCTCTTGAGTAACAACAATTGTTTGTTGTTCAGTTGACTTTCTAGCAGCTTTGGGTATGATAGGATGTGTGAAGGATTGAGTGGTTTCCGGATTGGATTTGGGAGCCTTGCATTATCTGGCAAAGTGGCCTAGCTGGTTACAGTTGTAACACTTGTCCTTGGACTTGTCAAACCCGAATTTGTTGTTAGTTGGGTTTTGGGAAAATTGCCTTCCAGTTCTCTTAAAGAACTTCTTTGCTTAGTAAGTTAAAAGAGCCATCTGTTGGATAATGTCAATGTATTTAACATCATATGGGCTAAAGCATTCTAGATCATCATAATAGAATTAAAAGTCACTAGAATGCCCATTTCCTGATACAAAGGCCCAACTGTCCTAAAAAGGACTTGACTAAGCCTTTTGAGACCTTGGAGTTTCAGGAAAGGTAATGTATGGTCTAGAAGAACCGGATGGCTGCTAGGAGTAAGTCAAGTATTGCTGAGGTTGGTGGTTCTAGAGCCTTCAAGAACCATTAAAATTTTGCTAGAATGAAGGCTTTAGGGTCCGCTCACTTGGTGGCCACCCTAGTTTTCCATCTCTACACAGTATCCATCAAGGATTCCATATAGTTCATTCATTGTGAGAGAGTTTAAGTTCTTTGTCCTCTTGATAGAGACATAGTAGAAAGTGCACTCATTTGGAAGTGCACTCATGAGATTTCTTAAGACATCTCTCATCTCAAGTGTCACTCCCACAGACTGAAGTGATGAAATAGGATCCATATACCTGAAGTATTACTGGTTGAGGGTCTTGCGAGCAATGTAAGTAAAGTTTTCAAATTGTTGCTTCAGGGAATCGTTCTTGGAGTCATTGGAGCTGGCTTACATTTGAGACAGAGCATCAAAAAGTTCTTTGTTTGTCTAGAAATGCTAAAATCCCACCATGTTGGAATTGGGTATGGTAGTCATGAGAACAGTCATTGTTTTTTTGTCTATCTTGTAAGGCCCCATTCCCGGGACGCTTACGGCTGGCCAATCATCGCTCATAAAACATATAATTACGTTAACTTGAAATAGACGTTGCAACGGAAACATTAAAAATAACATTTTCATTATAATAACCTTTGCAAAATACTACAATGTCGACTGGTTACAAAACATCATAATTTGCATTACATCACAAAAACGTCCTAGTTTAATAAAAACATTGCATTACCTTCGCACATCTCGCACATATCGCACGTGATCACACAACGCACATCTCGCACATATCGCACATATCGCACATATCAAACATATCGCACGTATCGCACGTATCGCATGTATCGCACATATCGCACGTATGGAGTGGTCACTAGAACAGACTCCCCCTATGTGTGTGAACTCTTATGGGTTCGCTAAGAACGCATGTCGTATAACACACAGTAATTAGGGAATTGCACGTTATTAGAGCAGTCACAAAGACTGAACTCTTACTATGTGTATGAACCCTTATGAGTTAGCCAAAATCGCACACTGTGGATACACACATAGTTGGATACTCCCCCTGTGTGTGTGAAATCTTATGGGTTAGCCAAAATCGCACGTTGTATGACACACAGTAATTAGGAAATTGCACGTATTGGAGCAGTCACCAAGACTGAACTCTTACTGTGTGTATGAACCCTTATGAGTTAGCCAAAATTGCACGCTGTAGACACACAAGGTAACAACTCCCAATGATTTGTGAACCTCCCTTCAGTTCTTGCAATGCTTTTCATTCGTTCATTCATTATGTTCCACTTTCATTATCTTAAATCTTTCACTTCTTTAAGATAATACTTTACGTTCATTAATTAATATCAAACCACGTAAAGTTACATCATCACACGTAATAGGGAACATAAAAGAACATAGCATGCAATCATACATAAACATAACATCATCAATCGCAGATCATTATTCACACATCATCATACATGCATAATATACATCATGCATACCATCATGCATTCTAAGCCTTAGAAACACAACCATTACATCATCAAGCATGAACTTAGCCCAAAATCAAACCATGCCCGCAACATACATACATTCATACATACAGGTATGTATCCCTAGTTTTATAAAAAGTTCATACATGTATTTCAAGCCCCAAAATCAGTTAAAACATGTAAAAAGTAGGTTCTAGAACTCATCTTAGCAGCCTCTTCGGGTAAGACTTCCTTCAAAGCCTGATTGCTACAAGTGCTCACCAAGAAACCCACTAAAAACACACAACCGAACACAAACAACATACATAAGCACCTAACCGAGGATGAAACTAGTCAAGGACACCATAAACACACGAATTCTTTCCTTGAATTCAAAATTTTCAACTCTTGTTCTTCAAGATTTGAGAATTTCTGCTCCTTTTCTTTTTCTCTATAACAAGATCCGAATTTTGTGTGGGTGTAAAGAGAGTGATGGACAACCATCACCTTATACACCCACCATCACCTTATTCACCCACTTTTTTAAACCTTTTGTCCTTTTTGACACTTTTTACCCCTTAACTTGGGTAAAATATCTTTTTTTTTTCACTTTATTCTTCTTTTTTTTTTTTTATAAATAACTGGATTTTACAAGTCCACCCCCTTATTTAGGTTTCGTCCCTAAAACTTGTCATTCCTCGAACAAACGTGGGTAATGTTGTCTCATCTCTTCTTCGGGCTCCCACGTAGACTCAGATCCCTTCTTTTGTTGCCACTGTACACGGACAAGAGGAACCACCTTATTCCTCATAACTGAGCCGTTCATCTACCTCAATATCCTTTAGTGGTACAGTCATATCCTCATCTGCTAAGCACTTTCTCAGATGAGATACATTGAATGTCAGATGAATTCCACTTAATTCATTTGGTAACTCTAATATATAAGCCACCTCTCTTACTTGAGCAATAATTCAGAAAGGCCCTATGTACCTTGGCTGAATATGGTGCACTTCATCTCGTCTAGATAGTGCCTCCATACCTTTAACGCAAAACCACGACTGCTAGCTCTAAGTCGGGAGTGGGATAATTGACCTCATGAACTTTCAACTGTCGGGATGCATAGGCTATAACCTTTCCTCTTTGCATCAATACACATCCCATCCCCGAGTGAGAAGCATCAGAATAAACAACCAAATCTTCACTTCCACCTTTGCCGGGTCCACCATAATCCCATCGGGATTCATTACATGACCCAAAAACTGAACCTCTTGCAACCAGAATGCACAATTTGAGAATTTAGCATACAACCTCTCCCTTCCCGGCGTCTCCAACACCTCTCGAATATGATCGGCAGGCTCTTATTCACTCTTAGAATAAATCAATATATCATCGATAAACAAAATCATTCATTTATCCATAATCGGCTGACACACTCGATTCATCACGTCCATAGAAGCAGCTGGCGTGTTGGTCAAACCAAAAGACATAACAAGAAACTCGTAGTGTTCATAACATGTGCGCAAAGTTGTTTTTGGAACATCTTGCTCCTTAACCTCCATCTGTTGGTAGCTAGATCGAAGATCTATCTTCGATAACCAAATGGCGCCTTGGAGCTAATCAAACAGGTCATCGATCCTCGACAATGGATACCGATTCTTGACCGTCAACTTGTTCAACCCATGGTAGTCTATACACATTCTCATACTATCGTCCTTCTTCTTCACAAATAAGACCGGAGCACCCTAAGGAGAGATAGTCGGTCGAATAAACCCTTTGTCAAGCAACTCCTATAGTTGCTCCATCAGTTCTTTCATCTTAGTCGGAGCCAACTGATACGGTGCCTTAGCAATAAGTTGGGGACCCGGTATCAAGTCGATCTAAAACTTGAAATCGCGGTTAGGTGGAACTCCTGGTAAGTCTTTGGGAAACACATCTGGAAAGTCACACACCACCGGTACGTCGGTTAGTCGCGGTGTTGGTGTATCCACATCCTTTACGTAGGCCAAGTAGGAACTACATCCACGCCTCATGCACTTTCCCGCCACCACCATCGAAATCAACTCGGAATCGTCATGACTCGATCACCATAAACCGTCATCGTACTCCCGACCGTCAATTGAATAATCTTCTTGCGACACAATATGTTCGCCTCGTAGTCTGCCAACCAATCCATTCCTAGGACTACGTCAAACCCGCCTAAGGTCATCACGAATGGTCTAATAGGAAACTTATGACCTTCTAATTCAATGTCACAACCCTCTATCATCTCAGAAATACGGTTAGACTCTCCTATGGCAGTTTCTACATAAAAGGGTGCAATTATACTCCTACTAATAGGCAGTTTAGCGCAGAAAGCAACAGAAATAAAACTTTTACTAACACCAAAATCAAATAACAGAGAGGCTAAAGTTTGGTTTACTAGAAACATACCTGACTCAACGTCAGGGTCCGTCCTAGCCTCCCCCTACGTCATCGTGAATGCTCTGGCACTTGCCTTCTGCCCTTCTCCTCCAACCTTCTTCACTCCTGATCCTTCAGCCCTCGGCTTCTTACAGTCTCTACTCAGGTGACCATTCTCTCCATAGTTGTAACACCTTACAACCCGGCATTCCCTTGCTATATGGCCAGGTTTCCCGCACTTGAAGCAAATGTTTGACCCCATCTGCATTCTCCTGAATGCTCCTTACCGCATTTACCACACCTCTTTGATCCTACACCAGATTTGACCACACGTCGGTCATCCACCCATGCACGCTTATTGTTCATCGGGACACCACCCCATCCCGTCCTCTTCCTATTCTAGTTCTGGTCTCACCTGAGCCACCAACACAATCAGGTCATCATACAACCTCCCTGCCAAGTCAACTACCGACCTAAATGTGCTTAGTCGGGGAGCGATCATATGCCTACGGACATCCCCTGGCAAACCCTGGATATACCTCTTGATCTTTGGTTACAAGTGTGTCAATTGATCTGGCACCAGACGTGCCATCTCATTGAACTTGGTGGTGTACTGTTGATGTGTCATCGTTCCCGCCTCCAGTTGCACGAACTCCCTCTCAACTTTTTCATTCTCACGGTGAGGACAGAATTCCTCAGTCACCAGCCTCTTCAACTCCGGCCATCTTATTCTTCCGATAGCCCGGCCACCCTCAGCTTGGACAATATTGTCCCACCAACACAGATTCGAGTCCACAAATAAGTGGGCAACGAACTTCACTTTCTCGTCCTCTCAGCACTCACTGATATTTAGGACAACTTCCATCTCTCTCACCCACCAGTGAGTAGCAGCAGCACCACCATTACTATCAAAGGTTAGGGGCTTGCATCTCTAAGATGCCCTATAATTGCAGCCTCGTGCCACCACCGGCATAGGCTCTTCTTCTTCCGCTTCCTCTTTGTCATCGGAGAAAAATGTCTCAGTCTCGGGATGTCTCCCTTCACCCGTATGCCTACTCCTTTCCTTTCCCCCCTCCTATACAGCCTTTATCACTTCTGTCACTACAAGCGGTAGGATCGTCTACATGACCTGATGAACTTCTTCCACAACAGCCTCCTTTACTAAGGCTGTCAGATTGGCGCTCTCCTCACCACCCCCCGGATGAGGGGTCTCGGGTTCTTCATGAACCACCTTTTCGGCTCTAGGCCTTCCTCTCATAGCCCGTGGTTTAGCACCACAACCTCCACCACGTGAAGCTTTAGATGATCTTCCACCGGCCATCCTCAAACATACACACTGAAAGATTCAAACACCAACACGGTCATTCAAGGGAACAACTTAGTTTATATCAAGTATAGTAAGTCCCTAATTACAGTGGCTAGTTGTGACGAGCCACTTACTTTACTCTTCATACCCCAAGCATTACCTATCCTGCCTACATTAGTATCTAAAACATCAAGCAACACATAAACCACATAACATGCCCACGCAATACCGGTTAACATTAAGAAAATACCTGATGGCACGTAGCTACTCAAACTGGCTTCCCTTCCTTTCCGTCCCATTCTCAGTTTAAGTTTAGGTTTATTTTGAAAAATTACCCGTTTCACTTAAACTTTGGCTCTGATACCAACTTGTAAGGCCTCGTTCCCAAGATGGTCACAGCTCACGGATGATCACACATCGCACATACATCAAGGTAATAATTACTATCTTCATCATCGTTTGTTTGGTACATTTCGCACATCTCGCACATATCGCACATATCACACATATCGCACGTATCGCACGTATGGAGTGGTCAATAGGACAGACTCCCCCTATGTGTGTGAACTCTTACAGGTTTTCCAAGATCGCACGTTGTATAACACACATTAAATAGGAAATCGCACATTATTGGAGTAGTCACCAGGATTGAACTCTTAAGGTGTGTATGAACCCTTATGAGTTAGCCAAAATCGCACGCTATAAATACACACATAGTTGGACACTCCACCTATATGTGTAAACTCTTATGGGTTATCCAAAATTACACGCTGTATTACACATAGTAATTAGGAAATCGCACGTATTGGAGTAGTCACCGGGACTGAACTGTTACTGTGTGTATGAACCCTTATGAGTTAGCCAAAATCGCACCTTGTAGACACACACAAGGTAACAACTCTAAATGAGTTATGAACCTCCCCTTAGTTGTTTGCAAGGCTTTTCATTCACTCATTTATTATGTTCCACTTTCATTATCTTAAATCTTTCGCTTTAATAAAACAATACTTTACATTCATTAATTAATTTCAAACCACATAAAGTCACATCATCACACATAATAAGGAACAT
Organism: Flaveria bidentis; assembly: GCA_018326385.1. Classification (NCBI taxonomy): domain Eukaryota; kingdom Viridiplantae; phylum Streptophyta; class Magnoliopsida; order Asterales; family Asteraceae; genus Flaveria; species Flaveria bidentis. Next base: position 3,556 of record BJCM01275382.1, on the reverse strand, counting down.
AACAGAACATAACATGCAATCATACATAAACATAACATCATCAATCGCACATCATCAATCACACATCATCATACAAGCATAATATACATCATTCATACCATCATGCATTCTAAGCCTTATAACAAAACCATTACATCATCAAGCATGAACTTAGCCAAAATCGAAACCTGCTCACAACATACACACATTCATACTTACGGGTATGAAACCCTAGTTTTATAAAAAGTTCATACATGCATTTCCAGCCACAAAATCAGTTAAAACATGTAAAATGGGGGTTCTAGAACTCACCTTAATAGCCTCTTAGGGTAATACTTCCTTCAAAGCCCGATTGTTACAAGTTCTCACCTAGAAACCCATAAAAAACACACAACTGAACACACACAACATACATAAGCACACAAACCAATGATGAAACTAGTCAAGGACACCTTAATCACACGAATTCTTACCTTGAATTTGAACTTTTTAGCTCTTGTTCTTCAATATTCGAGAATTTCAGCTCCTTTTCATTCTCTCTGTAACAAGATCCGAATTTTGTGTGGGTGTAAAGAGAGTGATGGGTAGCCATCACCTTTTACACCCACTTTTTCAAACCTTTTATCATTTTTGACACTTTTTACCCCTTAACTTGGGTAAAATATCTTTTCTTTTTTTTCTTCACTTTATTCTTCTTTCTTTCTTTCTTTCTTTTATAAATTTCCAGGTGTTACATATATCTATCCACTTATGGTCTTCAACATAATAGTCTTCAATAACATTTTGTAACATAGAATCATTCCAGCCAGTGCTGCAACCTTTGGCTTGTATTACAAGACTCTTACAAGCATGTTAACAACACTACTTTTGTTAAATTTTTTGGTCTATTTTTGTTTCTTCAACCCTTTCGTTTCCTCTTTCTCAAACTAATCAATGTGTTCCTTGTTACATATGTCAAATCCAACTCCATGTCTTAATTTTGAAGATTGAGGGTCTGACAGAGTTTTACAAGTTGAAATCAGTGAGCTCTTTTGTTTTTTTGCAGTGAAACATTGTCTGATTTGATTAAATTGTTTTGAGATATAATCTCATTATCAGAACTGCATTCAGCAGTGGGTTTCACTGACTTCATAAATTTCTTTTAACCTTCTGCAATAGTAGGTTTGCATTTCACAAAATGAACAATTGCCTTAATTAGACTTGTGTGTTTTATGACACTCACTGCCTTGTCTGAACGCTCTTTGATTTTAATTGGGTGTCCTAATCTGATTTTATCCTCATTTGTTTCAATGTAAACATTTGGTTGTTTTAGACGATTAGTGATCTGTTTTACTATTTTTTTTAGTTCAATAGTGTTAGGTTCAATTTTCTCATTGAGTGTAATAAAGTCAGGCGTGATAGTGTAGTTGTCATTATATGGTGGAGGACAAGAGTTATAGCTGATCTCAGACATGTCTTTGGGATCCTTTTGAGAATCAAGCATCTCTTGTAGCTTAACTGAAGATAGTTGAAACTTTTCTAGTTTCATTTTAGTAAGTGTATGTTCAGTTTTAGATTGAGCCAACTTTTCAGTTAGTTGCTTATTCTCAGCCGCAAGAGATACTTTTCACCATGTAATTTCTCAATGTCAGAGATGAGAGATTTTATTTTGATTTCAAAGCCTTTTATTTTTCTCTTGAGCATCTCTGACTTAACCTTTTCATCTTTTATTTTGTCTGCAAGTTTATGGTTTGCTCTCTATATCCTTGTAGTTCAGTAATGCATTTATCACTACACAGGTTAGATTTTATCTCATAAGGAATGGGAGATGGACCATCGTTGATGTGATCCATGAGTGCATGATTTTGAAATTGAGGCTTTACTTCCTCTGCATACAGGCTCTAGTCACATACTCCATCTTGCTTAATCACGAGAGCATTTGTAGATGACTGACTCCTTCCATAAGCTTGGTTTGTCAGTTGAGGTTGATGTTGTTGTTGATGATGATATTGCTGCTGATGATTGGTGGATTGAAAGCATGAGTTTGCCTGTGAGAATGGAATTTCTTTGAAAGTAGTTTCTTTGGGGGGGCATTGCATTATCTGGAAAAGTGGTCAGTCATGCCACAGTTGATGCACTTCACTTTGGATTTGTCATATCCAAGCTTTGTGTTTTCATTAAGGCTGAGTTTTCTACCTTTTTTGAAAAACTTATTTGCTCTCATAGCAATCATGGCCATTTTCCATTGCAAATCCATTACTTCTACATCATCTCGATCCAGTTCTTCTAAGTCTTCATAGATCAGATGTGCTAAGGTGAGTCTTCCTCCTAAATAGGCTTCAAAGTTGGCAACAAAGGTATTATAGGTTTCCCTTTCTTCTTCAGATCTTGTGTCATCAACAGTGTTTGTAGGAGTTGTAGTGAATCCTGATGCTTGGGATGATGTTGATGGATGATTAATTGGTGGAGTTGCAATGAACCCAGTGGTTTTCAGTTGATATCTTGAAGAGAGGAAATCATCCTCTTCAATAACGAAGACATTTTCCATACAGTGACATTCTGATAGAAATTTGTATGCCTCAATCACTTTGGGTCCTTTGTAACACTCGGTTATTTTAAAGTCAAAGAAAAAGAAGATAATGTGAAAGAAAATAAGGAAAAGAAATAAAACCCAAGTCTAGAGGTAAATAGTGTCCAAAAGGACAAAATGTTTGAAAAGTGGGTGTAAAAGGTGGTATGGCCGCCCATATGTCCCATACACCCCTGATTTTCGGATTTTAGAGAGAGAAAGAGCAGAGCTCGGGTTTGAAGAAGAACAAGAAGAAAGAATTCGAATTCAAGGTGAGAATTCATGTTGTTAAGGTGTTCTTAACCGGTTATATCCTCGGGTTTAAGCTTATGTGTGTTTGTATGTGTTCGGGTATGTTTTAGTGGGTTTATAAGCGGTTGAATTCAATTTGCAAATGAGTTTGGAGGAACCCAAACTCAAGAGCTGCAAAGGTGAGTTCTAGGACCCCTCTTTTACTGGTTTTTAACTGATTTTGGGGCTGGAATTGCATGAATGTATGATTTTATTTAACTGGGTTTCGGACCCATATGTGTGAATATGTGAAGGATGATGTTATGATGTGATGTGTGACTATGTTCATGCTCGATGATCTATGATAGGGTTTCTAAGGCTTAGAGGGCAAAATTTAAGCTTAGAACATGATGTATGGTGAGTTGAAATCGAATATAATGTTTTAGGCTCACATGTTAAGTTTGTAAATCTGCCTAAGTGTTGGAAAGTAAATGCAGATGGAAAGGGGTTAATGTGGATGAACATTAACCAATGAGTAAGTCAATGTGGACGAGCATTTGACTAAGTCAGGGAAATGCAGATGTGTAACATCTTGAATTTTCGTTAAATTAAATGTTAGCATCGTTAAATTCTTGTAAGGGCTATTGTTGGCATATATGAAACTTAAGGGTTACTTATGGATTTGTCGTAATTTCCTCTAAAATGGAATTTAATAGTGATAATTATATCATATTAAATAAATAACTATAATAATAATAATAATAATAATAATGATAATGATGACAATATTAATAATGG
>BJCM01275341.1:5000-10206 GCA_018326385.1 Flaveria bidentis | reverse complement strand
TGAGTTCCAAATTGATTTGATACCCGGTGCTCAACCCGTTGCCAAAGCACCTTATCGGTTAGCTCCGACGGAGATGAAAGAGCTGATGGAGCAGTTGCAAGAGCTGCTCGAAAAGGGGTTCATTAGACCAAGTATCTCTCCCTGGGGTGCTCCGGTCCTGTTTGTGAAGAAGAAAGACGGTAGCATAAGGATGTGCATCAACTACCCTGAACTAAACAAGCTGACAGTGAAGAACCGATACCCCTTACCAAGAATAGATGATCTGTTTGACCAACTCCAAGGTGCCAGTTGGTTTTCAAGGATAGATCTTCGATCTGGTTACCATCAGCTGAAGGTGAAGGAGCATGATATCCCTAAAACAGCTTTTCGCACGCGCTACGGTCACTATGAGTTCCTCGTTATGTCATTTGGTTTGACCAATGCGCCGACTGCTTTTATGGACTTGATGAATCGAGTGTGTCGGCCAATGTTAGATTAATCAGTGATTGTATATATTGATGATATCCTAATTTATTCGAAGAATGAGGAGGAGCATGCCGATCACATTCGGGAAGTGTTAGAGACCTTAAGAAAGGAGAAGTTGTATGCCAAATTCTCCAAGTGCACATTCTGGTTGCGCGAAGTTCAATTCTTAGGTCACGTGATAAATCCCGAGGGGATTATGGTAGACCCTGCCAAGGTGGAGGCTGTGATGCAATGGAAGTCTCCAAAGACGCCATCCGAGATTCGTAGTTTCTTGGGGTTGGCGGGGTATTATCGAAGGTTCATTCAGGACTTTTCCAAGATCGCTTCTCCACTGACCAAGTTGACCTAAAAGGATGTAAAGTTTATATGGGGTCAAGCTTAAGAACAGGCGTTCGAGGAGTTAAAGGTGAGGTTGACTCAAGCTCCCGTCTTGTCATTACCCAAAGGAAGCGATGATTTGGTGGTCTATTCAGATGCTTCCTACTTAGGGTTAGGTTGCGTGTTGATGCAGCGAGGGAAGGCTATAGCCTACGCGTCCCGACAATTGAAAGTGCATGAGGTTAACTATCCTACTCATGACTTGGAGCTAGCAGTCGTGATCTTTGCGTTGAAGATTTGGAGGCACTATCTCTACGGGACGAAGTGCACCATTTTTACCAACCACAAGAGCTTGAAGTACTTCTTCGAGCAGAAGGATCTGAACATGAGGCAGAGACAATGGTTGGAGCTCATAAAAGATTATGATTGTGAGATCCATTATCATCCGGGCAAAGCCAACGTGGTGGTTGATGCCCTTAGCCGAAAGGAGAAGCCCAAGCCAATTCGGGTAAAAGCATACCAACTGATCATGACCTCTAATGTAATGAAGCAAGTCAAGGAGTTTCAAGATGAGGCGTTAAAAGAAGAACATCTAAACTCTGAAAGAATGAGAGGTCTGGTTGGAGAATTGGGTGAAAACACGCTTGGTGTTAAAACTCGATTTGGACGGGTGTGGATTCCTCGTCTCGTGGATCTACGTGTGAGGATTATGGATGAAGCTCACAAGACTCAATACTCCATTCATCCCGGTGCCACAAAAATGTATCAAGATATGAAGAAAGATTATTGGTGGCTGGGTATGAAGCGTGACGTGGTGGAGTATGTGAGTAAGTGCCTTACTTGATTACAAGTGAAGGCCGAGCATCAAAAGCCGTATGGGAAGATCCAACCTTTGGATATACCGGAATGGAAGTGGGAGCACATCACCATGGATTTCATAACAAAGTTGTCGCGTACTCCAAAAAGGTACGATGCCATATGGGTGATTGTCGACCGTCTGACGAAGAGTGCTCACTTCCTTCTGATCCGCGAGACATATTCATCTGAGAGGTTGGCGGATCTATTCATCAAGGAAATTGTAACTCATCATGGTGTTCTGGTGTCTATTGTATCCGATCGTGAGACCTAGTTTACATCTAAATTTTAGAAGAAATTCCACGACACCATGGGGACGAGGTTACATATTAGCACGGCTTATCATCCTTAAACTGATGGTCAGTCGGAAAGGACCATTCAGACATTGGAAGACATGCTTCGGGCATGTGTGATCGACTTCAGGGGAAGTTGGGATGACCACTTACCGTTAGCTGAATTCTCGTACAACAATAGCTATCATGCCAGCATTGGTATGCCACCATACGAGATGCTATATGGTAGAAGATGTAGGACGCCTGTATGTTGGGGAGACATTAGGTAGAAAGAATTAGGAGGCGTCGAGGTCATTGAGGCTACGACAGAGAAGCTTGAGAAGATTAAAGGCTTCATGAATGCAGCTAAAGATAGGCAGAAGTCACATGCTGATAGGCGACGCAGACCAATTGAGTTCCAAGTGGGTGATCGGGTTATGTTGAAGGTCTCACCTTGGAAGGGTATTATCCGATTCAGGAAACAAGCTAAACTAAGCCCGAGATACATAGGACCTTTCTGAATCATTGCTCGAGTAGGAGAGGTGGCCTATAGACTGGAATTGCCAGATGAGTTAAGTAGAATCCACCCGACATTCCATGTATCTCATCTAAGAAAGTGCTTAGCTGATGAAGACATAATTGTTCCACTAGAGGATATCGAGGTAGACGAAAGGCTCAATTATGTGGAGCAACCAGTGGCAATCATCGACCGTAAAGAGAAGAGGTTGAGGAATAAAGTGGTTCCCCTTGTGTGTGTACAGTGGAAGCACAGGAAGGGATCCGAATCTATATGGGAGACTGAGGAGGAGATGAGGCAGCATTATCCTCGTCTATTTGAGGAATAACAGGTTTCGGGGACGAAACCTATATAAGGGGGGTGGACTTGTAACACCCGGTTATTTTAAAAAAAGATAAGATATAAAGAATAAAAGAAAGAAAGGAAATTAAGTCCAAGTGGAGGGACTAAAAGTGTCCAAAATGACAAAACTTTGTAAAAGTTGGTGTAAAGGTGGGCATGGTCACCCACCCTCACCTCACATCTTCATTGTCTTCGGTTTTAGAGAGAGAGAGAGAGTAGAGGAGTTCTTGGCTGAAGAAGAAGAAGAATAAGAGAAGTCGAATTCAAGGTAAGAATTCGTGGTTTTTACATGTTTATGACGGGTTTTATCCCGGTTATATGTTTATGTTCTTATGTGATGTGTTTGTGTGTGTGTTTGGTGTTGTTTTTAGGTGTTTGAACTCATTGCAAGCGGGTTAGAAAGGAAGAACACCCAAGTTGTATCAAGTGAGTTCTAGACCCCGGTTTTACTTGTTTTAAACGATCTTTGGGGCTGAAAATATATGAAAATGGTTATAAAGTCCATGTATGTTACCCGTATGCATTGTGCATGTTGTATGTTGATCCTTGAATGCTTATAGGTTATTCATGTTTAGAATAGCCATGTTAAGCTTAGAACAGATGGGTTTGATGATTTGGGTTGAAAACATACAAGGAATATGATATACAGAATGTTCATACACCTAAAAATGCCATAGAATGATTTAAGTATAACCCATGCGCCTGAGCAGTAGCCTATGCGCCTAAGATTTACCTTAGAAATGTTTAAGTCCAGCAATGCGCCTGAACAGTGGTCCATGCGCCTAGAAATATTAGTCAGACGACTAAGTGAAGGGCACATGCGCCCCAATAGTGCCCATGCGCCCAGGTGGCTCATGCGCCTAAGTGTCCATGCGTCCGAAAAATCCATGCGCCTGAAAAATCCATGCGCCTAAGTGTTCATACGCACCAATAGTGTCCATGCTCCTGAATAGTTCGTGCGCCTAGGTGATAAATGATTAAGTGATTGGCTGATGCGCCTACATAGTAGTGAAACGCCCAAACAGGGCTCATGCGCCTAAATAGTTCCCATGCGCCTAACACTTAGAAATTTTTACAGAATTTTCTAGGAGTCTGTGCTTTAGGTTTTTGACCAAATTTGACTAGGGCTTGATAATGATGATGTTACATGCATGATATGATTACATATGATTGTTCCTTATTATTATTATTGCTATCATTATTATTATTACTTATAGTATGTGACTTTACGTGGTATGTTATTATCGTAATGTAAAGTATATCGTAATAATAAAGTGAAACAACAATAAAGAAAAGAAGAGGAACGTTAATAAAATGTTAACAAGTCTTGCAAGCTCATAGGAGGGACACGACAGTGTTGTCATTAGCTCAACTGTGATGCGGGTTAGCTATCCTATTATGCGCACAGGGCCAATCAATTGAGATTGGCAGGGCCCTTGAAGCGTACCCTAGGTGATTGGGTTGGTCTTGTACACAGTACACAGAACCCTTTCGAGGGACATAGTTGACCCTTTCGAGGGATATAGATGGCCCATCACCCGTTTTCCATCGCGCACATAGTTGGGGTATTGCTCATTGGTCCACATAGACAATGAAAGATAAAGATAAAAGAGTACAGAATAAACAAGGCATACAGTAAAGAGAAGAAATATTATCTGATTGTATAGTAAATGCGTGCTCACGTATAAAGAGATAAATTTTACAGAAAAGAGTATTTTCATATACAACATATAGAAAGTATTTTATTACTTATAAAACTAGAGCTCACTCAGCAACACTGACTTTTATACATTTTCAGTTAGCAGGTAATCATTGCTGAGGATGGCACGAGGGTGAAGCTACTCGGCAGGGAAAGACTGACATCCATTCGTATTCTATGTTACTGTTGTTTTGTAATGCAGTAAAACAATTCTTTTGTAAACAGACTAATGATGATGTATTGCTTAACAACAGTGGTTTAAATGAAATGAATGGTTTTTGATAAATTATTTTCGCTGCTTAAATTTGTATAATCATAATGTCTAATGTTTTAACTGCTGTGATTGACCAACTGTGAGGTTTCCGGGAACGGGGCCTTACAATATTAGTTACGCTAAATCGACTAGAGGTCAAATTGGTGAAATCTTGACATAACACTAAGCCATTAGTTATGATAGATGTGGAGGAAGGCATACAACATTCAAACAGTCAGCTTTGGTGTCGCAACGCTAAGTAACATGAACATTGGCTAGCTATCTATTGATATACTTTGTTTACTTTATCTTATGATCATTTAAAACATTATTTGTTCATTAAGACATGTTAACTCACAAATCATTCTGTTGACATCTTAAGCATATTTTCTTAGATCGCTAGCACAACGAAGGTTAGGATTGCATCAAAGTCACATTGTTTCATCAAACATTCAAAATGTTCTATTATACTTTACTTACTTTAT